>CAUYQU010070714.1:0-25412 GCA_963574635.1 Cheracebus regulus | reverse complement strand
TCACAGAAGTTTCTTATTATCCACCTTCTGAAGCCTGATTCTGTGAGTTCATCACACTCATCCTCCGTCAAGCCTTATTCTCTTGCTGATGAGGAGCTGCAATCCCCTGTAGGAGGAGAGGCATTCTGATTTCGTGTGTTCTCAGCCTTTTTGCACTGGTTTCTTCCCATTTTTGTGGATTTATCCACCTGTCATCTTTGTAATTGCCGACTTTCAGATTGGGTCTCTGAGTGGACATCTGGCTTGTTGGTTATGAGGTTTTTTCTGTTTATTAGTTTTCCTTCGGGGGGCGCCCCTTACCCACAGAGCTGGGCCTTCCCGGGTTCAGCTGTGCTCGCTCTCAGTCCTCAGTGCTTCCAATTGCTGTTCTCCTTGTGGGGATGGGACCAGCCGAGCCCGACTGAAAGGGCGCCGAGTCCTGTATACTCCGCACCGAGAAGCGCTGCGTCGGCCAAAAGAATCGCGCTGGCGACCCGTGTGGCTCCTTCTCCGGGAATCTCCCAGTTTGTGGGCATCAAAAATTCGTCTGAAATTGCAGCGTCCACTCACTCTCTGCGCTTTCATTGGGAGCTACAATCCTAAGCTGCTGCTACGTGGCCATCTTGGATCTCTCTCCGCCCGGTGATGAAGTTTTTCTGTTTCTTAGTTTTCCTTTGGCGGATGCCTGTTCCCCACAGAGCCGGACCTTCCCGGGTTCGCTGTGCTTACTGTGAAACTCTCAGTCCTCAGCGCTTCCAATTGCTGTTTTCCTTGTGGGGATGGGACCAGCTGAGCCCGTCCGTCAGTATACTCCGCACTGGGAAGTGCCGCGCTGGGGCACCGACAAAACAGCCGCACCGGCCAAAAGAGTCACGCTGGCGACCCTTGTGGCTCCTCTGCCGGGAATCCCCCGGTCTCTGGGCAGCAAAAATTCGTCGGAAAGTGCGGCGTCCACTCGTTCTTTGCACTTTCACTGGGAGCTACGTTCCTGAGCTGTTGCTAATCGGCCATTTTGGATCTCTCTCTTGTTTTTGTTTTTTGAGACAGAGTCTCACTCTGTCACCCAGGTCAGAGTGCAGTGGCACGATCTCAGCTCGCCACAACCTCCATCTCCCAGGTTTAAGCGATTCTCCTGCCTCAGCCTCCCAAGTAGCTGGGATTACAGGAGCCCACCAGCAGACCTGGCTAATTTTTGTATTTTTTAGTAGAGATGGGGTTTCACCATGTTGGTTAGGCTAGTCTCAAATTCCTGTCCTCGGGTGATTGCCCACCTCGGCCTCCCAAAGTTTTGGGATTACAGGTGTGAGCAACTGCACCCCACCCAGTGTTTATTTTCTACTTTCACTTCCTTAATGGTGGTTTCATCCATTCTTCTAACTTCAAATACTGTTTATATACTAATAATTCTATTTCTTTTTTTCTTTTTTAAGAGATAGAGTCTTGATCTGTCACCCAGGCTGGAGTATAGTGGTGTGGTCATAGCTCACTGCAGCATCAAACTTCTGGGCTCAAACAGTCCTCTTTCCTCGGCATCCTGAGTGGCTGGAACTACAGGTGCATGCTATTGTATCCAACTGTTTAATTTTTTGTAGAGATTGGATCTCCGTATATTGCCTAGGCTGTTCTTGAACTCCTTGGCTTCAAGGGAATCCTCGTGCTTTGGACTGTCAAAGTGCTGGGATTACAAGGATGCACCCAGTCTCAAATTTTTATCTCGTGTCAGACTTCTCTCTCAGTCTCCCGTATTGAACTGTCTACTTGACACCTCCATGTAGTTAGCTGGAATAGTAGATATATTTATTATATTAACCACTGAAGTTATCCGAAATATCAGACATATTTCAAAATCAGTATGTCTGAAACTAAGCTCCTGCTAACCCCTTCACCAGAAAGAAAACATATATAAATCCTACAACCTTAGCCTTTGCCAGCCAGCTCATTTAATGGCAACTCCATCTTTCTAGTTGCTTAGGCTAAAACCCAGGAGTCATTGTCGACTCCTTTCTTTCTGCCATACCCTACTTCAAATCTATCAGGAAGTCATATTGGCTCTATTTTCATAACATGTACAGAATCAGACCACTTCTTATCAATTCCACTAATTTGACTGTAATCCAAGCCACATTATCTCTTGCCTAGATTATAGATTATATTATAGACTCCTAACCTGTTTCTGTGTTTCCTCCCCTCTACACTAAAGTTTCTCAATATAATTGCCAGAATGATCTTTGCAAAATTTAGAATTCATTTCATTCTTTTATTCAGATTCTCCCAGTATATTCCCATTATTTTCAACTCATAGAAGAAGCCACTGTTCAGGCAGGGCACAGTGGCTCATGACTGTAGTCTCAGTCATGACTGTAGTCCACAGTGGCTCATGTAGTCTCACTTTGGAAGGCTGAGGCAGGTGGATCATCTGAGACCAGGAGTCCCAGACTAGGCTGGTCAACATGGTGAAACCCTGTCTCTACCAAAAAAAAAAAAAAAAAATTAGCTGGGCATGGTGGTGTGCACCTGTAATCCCAGCTGCACAAGAAGTTGAGGTGTGAGAATCTCTTGAATGCACAAGGTAGAGGATGCAGTGAGCTGAGGTTGTGCCACTGCACTCCAGCCTGGGTGACAGAGCAAGACTGTCTCAAAAAAGAAAGGCAGTGTTAGGCCCCTTGAGCTTAGGAGTTCAAGAGCAGCCTGGGCAGCATGGCGACACCCTGTCCCAGAAAATACAAAATTTATCTGGGCTTGGTGGCGCATGCTTGTAATCCCAGCTACTCAGGAGTCTGAGGTGGTAGGATCACTTGAGCCCGGGAGGTGGAGGTTGCAGTGAGCAATGATTGCACCACTGCACTCCAGCCTGGATGACAGAGAAAGACCCTGTCTCAAAAAGAAAAGAAACAGCCAGTGCTCACAGTGACTTAAAAGACTTACCATATCATGTCTCCAATTACATCTCTTTTTTCTCTCTCTTTTTTCTTTTTTCTTTTTTCTTTTTTTTTTCTTGAAGACATGTTCAATCCGATTACAGCTCTTAACCACTCTTCTCAAGGAGAAGAGCCTAACATAGGCTCCTATGTTAGGAGGTTTACATTGGCAGTTCTTTCTGCTAGCAGGATCTTTCCTGGAGATCTGCCTTCCTTAATTTCTCATATGTGAAGTCTGTGTTTAAGTATCACTTTCTCAATGAAGACTGCTCTCATCCTACTTTCTTTAAAATTGCAATTCTCTGCCCTTCCTTACTGCACATTTCTGGTTTCTACTTATTCTCCTCTATTTCTTTTCCCCTAGAATTTATCACCTATTTTATTACATACTGTTTATTTTGCTCATTGTCTGTCTCCCCCTACCCCTGCACTTGAATAAAAGCTCTTATGTAAGAAAAAGAGATTTTCCTCTGTGTTCTTTGTTAATATTATATATATTCAAAGTTCTTTGTTAATATTATATATATTCAAATATATATATTCAAAGTTCCTAAATATCTAAATAAGCTCCAAATATATGTTGATAGGATTATAGTTCTTTTTTGTTTGTTTCCCTAGAGTTTCCAGTTGCTGCTTGCTTCTGTTTTACTACGGTTTTTTCCTATTTCATATCTCATCATCTCATTATCCTATTAAATTTCCTGGAGGCTACTTTTTTTTTTTGAAATGGAGTCTCACTCTGTCGCCCAGGCTGAAGTGCAGTGGTGCGATCTCGGCCCACTGCAACCTCCACCTTCCAGGCAGTTTTCCTGCTTCAGCCTCTTGAGTATCTGGGATACAAGCCTATGCCCGGCTAATTTTTTTGTATTTTTACTAGAGGTGGGGTTTCACCATATTGGCCAGGCTGGTCTTGAACTCCTGACCTTGTGATCCACCCACCTCAGCCTCCCAGAGTGCTGGGATTACAGGTGTGAGCCACTGGGCCCGGCGAAAACTACACTTTTTATAATAGAAAAGTGGAATAAAAAATGAAAATACAGTACAAGTAAATGTATTAAATGGTGTTGAATTTTATTAGTAACTAGAAGAGCAGATAAAAATAAGATACTTTTTTTTTTTTTTTTTGGAGACAGAGTCTTGTTCTGTCTCCCTGGCACGATCTCAGCTCACTACAACCTCTACTTCCTGAGTTCAAGCAGTTCTTATGCCCTCAGCCACCCGAGTAGCTGAGATTACAGACATGCATGCCCAGTTAATTTTTGTATTTTTAGTAGAGGCAAGGGTTTTACCATGTTGGCCAGGCTGGTCTCAAACTCCTAACCTTAGGTGATCTGCCCCCTTCAGCCTCCCAAAGTGCTGGGATTACTGGGGTGAGCTACCGTGCCCTGCCTAGTTTTTTTCTTACCAAGTTAATGAAAATTAAATCTTTAAATGAAAGATAACACCATTTAACAAGGGTAAAAGGAGTTATGCTTTCATCACTCTTGTTTGGGACTGTACATTGTTAAACCTTTTCTGAACAGAAATTTAGAAATGTGAATTAGCCATATCCTTTAAACTATCAATATGAAATGATCATTCTGTAATTTATTATAAAACAAAAATTTGGAATCAATCCAAATAGGAATAGAGAATTATTAAATTGCACTTTGGTAATATAGTCATGCAGTTAAAATTCTGTGCACCCATTGAAGAAAAGTTGGAGACGTTTATTGTCATGGAAAAAGATTTTTAAAGGGTTTTTGTAGACAGCATGTTTCTGTAAATAAACTTAATGTTGATTAAGTGTGTATATATGGGGAAAAAATAGGACATGATCACTACTTGTCATTTTGTGTGGTAGGATTGATTTATTTTCTGTGATGAACAAATACTACTTGAATATTTTATTTCAAAAATACAAGTTTTGGATGAGACAGTTTTGAAAGTGACAGCAATTTTCAGTCATCAAAAGTAAGTAAATAGGTTCCAAGGACAAGTTCCCTCTCATTCTTTCTTTTTGAGACAGAGTCTCAGTCTGTTGCCCAGGCTGGGCAGTAGCATGCTGATGGCTGGAGTGCAGTAGCACGCTCATGGCTCATTGCAGCCTTGAACTCCCAGGCTCAAGTGATCCTCCCACCTTAGTTCCCTGAGTAGCGGAGACTACAGGCATGTACCACCACACCTGGCTAATTTTTGAATTTTTGATAGAGATGGGGACTCCACTATGTTTTTATATTTTTGTAAACTCCACCTTGTGTGTTCAAGCAATTCTCACACCCTGACTGATCTCAAACTCCTGGCCTTAAGCCATCCTCCTTCTTCCCTCCTAGAGTGGCCATCGGCCTCCCAAAATGATGGGATTATAGGCATGAGCTACCACATCCAGACATTAGAACATTTGCTTAATTTTTTTATTTAATAACACCTTTATTGAAATATAATTTACATTCCATACAATTAGGCCCTTTAAAGTAGAGGTGTGCTTTGTTTTTTTTTTTTTTGAACTCAACTTTGTTGTGCCGCACAGAAAGTGCCTTAGGCCCAGCAAGCCTATCAGCACCGCTTTTCCAACAGCATGTTCCACTTTGTCTTTCTGTCATGTTTTGGTAATTCTTCCAGTATTTCCAACTTGTTCATTATTATTTCTGTTTTGGTGATCTGTGATTAGTGATGTTTGATACTACTATTTTTTATTTATTTATGTATTTATTTTTGAGATGGAGTCTTGTTCTGTCTCCAGGCTGAGTACAGTGGCACAATCGCAGCTCACTGCAACCTCCACTCCCAGGTTCAAGCAGTTCTCCTGCTTCAGCCTCCTGAGTAGCTGGGATTACAGGCATGCCACCATGCCCAGCTAATTTTTGTATTTTTAGTAGAGACAAGGTTTCATCATGTTGGCCAGGATGGTCTCAATGTCTTGACCTCATGGTCCGTCCACCTTGGCCTCCCAGAGTGCTGGGATTACAGGCGTGAGCCACTGCACCCGGTCTTGGTATTACTATTATACATGTTTTGGGGCACCTTGAGCTGTGCCCGTAGAAGATGATGAGCTTAATTATAAATATTGTTTGTGTTCTGATCACTCTACCAACCTGCCATTTCCCTATCTCTGTCCCTCTTATTGGGCTTCCCTATTTCCTAAGACAGAATATGAAATTAGGCCAATTGTGCCAGGCATGGTGGCTCAAGCCTGGAATCCCAGCATTTTGGGAGGCCAAGGTGGGCGGATCACTCGAGGTCAGGAGTTTGAGACCCACTTGGCCAACATGGCGAAAACCCAGCTCTGCTAACAATAGAAAAAAATAGCTGGTTGTGGTGGTGCACGCTTGTAAACCCAGCTACTCAGGAGGCTGAGGGCATGAGAATCGCTTGAACCAAAGAAGCAGAGGTTGCAATGAGCTGAGATCATGCCGCTGTACTCCAGCCTGGGTGACAGAGTGAGACTGTCTCAAAAAAAAAAAAAGAAAAGAAAAGAAATTAGACCAGTTACAGGCGTGGTGACTCACGCCTGTAATCCCAACACTTTGGGAGGCTGAGGCAGGCTGATCACCTGAGGTCAGGAGTTAAAGACCAGCCCAGCCAACATGGTGAAACCCCGTCTCTACTCTTAAGTACAAAAATTAGCCAGGCATGTTGGTCGGTGCCTGTAATCCCAGCTACTCAGGAGGCTGAGGCAGGAGAATCACTCCAACCTGGGAGGCATGTGTAGCAGTGAGCTGAGATCATACCATTGCACTCCAGCCTGTGCAGCATTGGGCTGGGCTCGGTGCACTCATGCTTGTAATACCAACACTTTGGGAGGCTAAAGAGGTAGGATCACTTTATGCCAGGACTTAGACCAGCATCAGCAACATAGTGATACCCCATCTCTACAAAAAAAGAAAATTAGCCGCTGGGCATACTAGCATGCACTGTGGTCCCAGCTACTTTTAGAGGCTGAGGTACTAGAGGATCTGTTGAGCCCACGAGGTTGAGGCTGCAGTGAATCATGATTGTGCCACTGTACTCCAGCCTGGGCAACAGGGCAAGACTCTGTCTCAATAATAATAATAATAATAATAACAAAGAAACCTACAATGGCCTTCGAGTGTTCAAGTGAACTTCAAATCAAAATAGTTAAGGTGAGTGAAGAAGGCATGTTGAAAATTGAGACAGGCCAAAAGCTAGGTTTTTTCATCAGTTTGCTATGTTGCAAATACAAAGAAAAGTTCTTGAAGGAAATTAAAAGTGCTACTCCAGCGAACATGCAAATGGTAAGAAAATAAAACAGCTTTACTGCTATAAGGAGAAAGTTTTAGGGGTCAGAATAGGTCACACCAGCCACAACATTCCCTTAAAGCAAAGCCTATTTCTGAACAAGGCCCTGACTCTCTTGAATACTGTGAAGGCTAAGAGAGGTGAAGAAGCTGTGGAGAAATGTTTGAGGCTATCAGTGGTGAGTTCATGAAGTTTAAGGAAAGCAACCATCTCCATAAGGTAAAAGTACAAAGTAGATGCTGAGGTGGGAAGATTGCTTGAGCCCAGGCATTTAAGGCTGCAGTGAATATGATTATGCCGCTGTACTTAAGCCTGGTTGACAGAGCAAGACCCTGACTCTAGGGGGGGACAGTTAAAAAAAGGCACATTGAAACAGCAAGTGCTTATGTCGAAGCTAAGATACTTGATGAAAATGGCTATGCTAAACAAATTTTCAATGGAGACAAAACAGCCATCTTCCATTGGGTGAAGATGCCGTCTAAGACTTTCATAGCTAGAGAGGAGCAGTCACTGCCCGGCCTCAAAGACCAAGTTGGCTCTCTTGTTAGGGCTAATACAGCTTGTCACTTTAAACTGAAGCCAGTATTTATTTACCATTCCAAAAATCCTAAGCCCCTTAAAAATTATGCTAAACCTATTGTACTTGTGCTCTAGAAATTGAACAACAAAGTCTGGATGACAGCACAACTGCTTATAGCAATGCTTGGCTGATTTTTTTTTTTTTTAACTCTTACCATGTAACCTAAGTTTTTACTAAATATTTTGGGCCCAGTGTTGAGATCTACTGCTCAGAGGAAGAGATTCTTAGCAAAATATTACTTCTCACTGACGCCATACCTAGTCACCCAGAGCTCTGATGGAGATGCAAAAGGAGATTAATGTTTCATGGCTGCAACATCTGTTCTGCAGCTCTTGGATCAAAGAGTAATTTCAACTCACCATTTCTTTTTAATACACGCTCGCTGTGTCATGCAGGCTGGAATGCAGTGGCATGATCATGGCTTAGTCCAGTCTAGCCTTGGACCTCCTGGCCTCAAGTGATCCTCCCACCTCATCCAAGTAGCTGGGATTGCAGGCATGCATCGCCATGCCCAGCTAATTTTTGTATTTTTAATAGAAGCAGGGTTTCACCATGTTGGCCAGGCTGGTCTCGAACTCCTGACCTCAAGTGATCCGGCACCCTGGACTCCCAAAGCACTGGGATTACAGGTATGAGCCACCATGCCTGGCCTCAGTTTTCACGTCTTACTTTTTATGAAATACATTTCCTTTTTAAATTTAGTTTTTTTGATTTTTAGAGACAGGGTCTTACTATGTTGCTCATGTTGGTGGTAAACTCCTGGGCACAAGTGATCCTCCTGCCTCAGCCTCCCAAAGTGTTAGGATTAGGGGTGTGAACCGCCACACCCAACCACGAAATGCATTTCCTAAGCCTCTTGCTACCATAGTATTTATTATTTCCTCTGATGGGTTTGGGAAAAGTAAGTTGAAAACCTTCTGGAAAGGCTTGACCATTCTAGATGCCAGTAGAAACATTTGTGATTCATACAAGAAGGTGAAAATATCAACATTAACAGTAGTTGGTGCTGGGTGTGGTGGCTCATGCCTATAATGCCAGCACTTTGGGCGGCTGAGTCAGGTGAATCACAAGGTCAGGAGATAGAGAACATCTTGGCCAACATGGTGAAACCCCATCTGTATGAAAAATACAAAAATTAGCTGGTTGTGGTGGCGCACACCTGTAGTCCCAGCTACTTGGGAGGCTGAGGCGGGGGAATCACTTGAACCCAGGAAGCAGAGGTTGCAGTGAGCCCAGATTGTACCACTGCACTCCAGTCTGGCGACTGCCAGACTCCCTCCCAAAAAAAACCAGAAGTTTGGGCTGGGCGTGGTTGCTCACGCCTGTAATCCCAGCACTTTGGGAGGTTGAGGCAGGTAGATCACTTGAAGTCAGGAATTTGACACTAGCCTGACCAACATGGTGAAACCCCGTCTCTGCTAAAAAATATAAAAATTAGCCAGGCATACTAGTGGGATCCTGTAATCCCAGCTACTTGATAGGCTGAGGCAGGAGAATCGCTTAAGCTTGGGAGGTGGAGGTTGTAGTGAGCCGAGATTGCGCCATTGCACTCCAGCCTGGACAACAAGAGCAAAACTCCATCTCAGGAAAAAAAAAACAGTAGTTTGGATGAAATTGATTTCAATTCTTGGCCTTGTGCAGGGCTCACACCTGTAATCCCAGCACTTTGGGAGGCCGAGGCGGGCAGATCACTTAAGGCCAGGAGTTCAAGACCAGCCTGGCCAAGATGGTGAAACCCTGTCTCTACGAAAAATGCAAAAATTAGCTGGATGTGGTGGTGTACGCCTGTAGTCCCAGGTACTCGGGAGCCAGAGATTACAGTGAGTCAAGATCATGCCACTACACTTCAGCCTGGAGACAGAGCGAGACTCTTGTCTCAAAAAAAAAAATCAATTTCAGTTCTCATGGATGACTTTGAAGGGTTCAAGAATTCAGTAGAGGGAGTAACTGCAGGTGTGGTAGAAAGAGCAGGAGAACTAAGATTAGAAATGCAGCCTGAAGCCGGGTGTGGTGGCCCATGCCTGTAATCCCAACACTTTGGGAGGCTGAGGCAGATGGATCACCTGAGGTCAGGAGTTCAAGACTAGCCAGACCAACATGGAGAAACCCCCTCTCTACTAAAAATAGAAAAAAATTAGCCAGGCGTGGTGGCGCATGTGTGTAATCCCAGCTACTTGGGAGGCTGAGGCAGGAGAATCACTTGAATCTGGGTGGCGGAGGTTGCATTGCGATTGTGCCATTGCACTCCAGCCTGGGTAACAAGAGGGAAACTCTGTCTCAAAAAAAAAAAAAATGCAGCCTGAAGATGGGATGGATCTGCTGCAATATCAGGATAAAACTAAGCAGGTGATTGTTTGCTTCTTATGGATGAGCAGAGAAAGTTTTTGTTTTATTTCGATACAGTTTTGCTCCTCACCCAGGCTGGAGTGCAATGGCGTGATCTCGGCTCACTGCAACCTCTGCCTCCTGGGTTCAAGTGGTTCTTCTGCCTCAGCCTCCCAAGTAGCTGGGATTACAGGCGACTGCCATCACGCCCAGCTAATTTTTTGTATTTTTAGTAGAGACAGGGTTTTACCATGTTGGCCAGGCTGGTCTTAAACTCCTGACCTCAGGTCATCTGCCCACCTTGGCCTCCCAAAATGCTGAGATTAGAAGCTGAGCCACCACACCCAGCCATGAAAGTGTTTTTTTGAGGTACATTCTACTTCTGTGAAGATGCTGTAAACATTGTTGAAATTTTAGAGTATTAGATTTAGAATATGACATAAACTTAGTTAAATAAGCAGTGGCAGGATTGGAGAGGATTAACCCTATTTATCTATCTATCTATCTATCGACAGAATCTTGCTCTGTCACCCAGGCTGGAGTGCAGTGGCACAATCGCGGCTCACTGCAACCTCTGCCTCCCGGATTCAAGTAATTCTCCAGCCTCAGCCTCCCAAGTAGCTGGGACTACAGGCGCAGGCCACCACACACAGCTAATTTTTGTATTTCTAGAGCCTGGGTTTCACCATGTTGGCCAGGCTAGTCTTGAACTCCCTACTTCAAGTGATCTACCCGCCTCAGCCTCCCAAAGTGCTGGGATTATAGGTGTGTTCCACCGTGCCCAGCGTTTAACTCTAATTTTAAATTATTTTTGTAGAGATGGGGGTCTCATTATGTTGCTCAGGCTGAGGCAAGACCCTTTACTAGCAAAAAGCTTACCACTTTCCAAAGGCTGGGGTGATTGTTAGTGCTTTTAGCAATAAAGTATCTTTTAATGTGTATACTCTTTTTAGGCATAATGCTACTGCACACTTAATAGACTATAGTATAGTATGAACATAACTTTTTTTTGAGACAGGATCTCACTGTTACCCAGGCCAGAGTACAGTTACGTGAACATGGATCACTGAAGCCTCAACATCCCAGGCTTAAGTGATTCTCCCATCTCAGCCCTCCAAGCAATTGACACTATAAGCGTGTGCTACCATGCCTGGCTAATTTTTGTATTTTTCTATAGAGATGGAGTTTTGCCATGTTGCACTGGCTGGTTTCAAACTCCTGAACTGAAGTGTTTTATCTGCCTCGGCCTCTCAAAGTGCTGGGATTACAGGCATGAACCACCATGCCTGGCTGTAAACATAACTTTTATGTGTACTGGAAAACCAAAAAATGTGTTTGACTAGCTTTATTGCAATACTTGCTTTATTGGGGTGGTCTGGAACCAGAGCCTTTAATAACTCTCAAGCTGTGCCTGTATACAAGTCAGTGGTTTTTAATATATTCAGAGTTGTACAACCATCACCACAATTAACTTTAGAACATTTTTATCACCCTTAAAAGAAACCCAGAACCCAAAAGAGACTCATTAGAAGTCACTTCCTATCTCCCCTGAACTTCTTCAGTCCTAGGCAACCGTTAGTCTGCTTTTTGTTTCTGTAGATATTCTGGACATTTCATATAAATGGAATCTCAGAATAAGTGATTTATTTGTGACTGGCTTCTTTTACTTAGCTTGTTATCAAGGTTCATGTATGTTTTAGCATAAGGTTTTTCTTCATATTTTTGTTGTTGTTTAAAAGACAGGGTCTTGATCTGTCACCCAGGCTGGAGTGCAGTGGTGCAGTCATAGCTCACTATAGTCTTGAACTTCTGGGCTTAAGTTATCCTCCTGCTTCGGCCTGCTGAGTAGCTGAGATAACAGTCATGGGCCACTGTGCCCAACTTGAAAATATGTGTATTAATGACTTTTTTGCCACTGTGTGTATTTTTTACAGATAGGGATGAGGAAGAAATGACAAAACGAGATGACAAAAGAGATATCAACAGATACTGCAAGGAGAGGCCCTCTAAAGATAAGGTATTTATTGAATACTGTATTCTTTCTAATATGGTGATGTCTTACATCATCTAAACATAACACAGTTGTGAAGTTTATTAGTCCTATACATCTATATTACCACTAAGTAAAATTTTCGTCAGTTGTTTTTTGTGTTTGTGGCTGTGTCAGATAAATAGTATGTCTGATTCCTTTATCTCATATTCATATACCAAACTAACTCATTTTATTAAGGATGAGGCAAATATCTTATTAGATTATTGCTATTATACAGTCTCCATTTCTCACTTTTCGGGGGGTAAAAAATTTGAATACTATGCTGGGCATGGTGACTCACACCTGTAATTCCAGCACTTTGGGAGGCAGAGGCAGGCAGATCACCTGAGGTCAGCAGTTCGGGACCAGCCCTACCAACATGGTGAAAACCCTGTCTGTACTAAAAATATAAAATTAACCGGGCATGGTGGTACAAGCCTGTAATCCCAGTTACTCTGGAGGCTGAGGCTGGATGTCAATCACTTGAAACCGGGAGAAGGAGGTCGCAGTGAGCCGAGATCATGCCATTGCACTCTAGCCTGGACAACAAAAGCGAAACTCCGTCTCAAAAAAAGAAAAAAAGGAAAAAATTGAATATATGTCTTCTACTTCTGCATTTTCCTAGGAAAAAGAAAAGACTCAAATGATCACAATTAACAGAGATCTGTTAATGGCTTTTGTTTATTTTGATCAAAGTCATTGTGGTTACCTTCTTGAAAAGGATTTGGAAGAAATACTTTATACTCTTGGACTACATCTTTCTCGGGCTCAGGTAATCTATCTTGTGAATATTTAAAATGAAAACATTTTTTAGTAACTTTTCAAAAAGTTACTTTTTCCAATGAAAAGTTAATAGAACCTCTACTGACTTTTTGATATTTTAAAGCAGTATAATAGCCAGGCATGGTGGCTTACACCTATAATCCCAGCAGTTTGAGAGGCCAAGACAGGCAGATAACTTGAGGCCAGGAGTTCCAGTTTGGCCAACATGGCGAAATTCCGTCTCTACTAAAAATACAAACATTAGCCGAGTGTGGTGGCACGTGCCTGTAATACCAGCTACTTGGGAAGCTGAGACAGAAGAATCACTTGAACCCAGGAGGCAGATGTTGCAGTGAGCCGAAATCGTGCCACTGCACTCCGACCTGGGTGACTATGTGAGACTCCGTCTCAAAAATAATAATAATAAAGCAATATAACACAATCCAATTTTAAAACACTTCCCCTGTCCCTCTCCATCTGTTTCTGTTCCTTAGGACTAAAATATATAAAATTCTAGATCTTTACGTAAGCAGTTCAGTTCCATTTTTATAAACAAAACATGGAATCATTTTGATTGGCTTTTTTTTTTTTTTTTTTTTTACATTCCACAGTATACTATAGACATTCTACCATGAAAATAGAGAACTGCCTCATTCTTTTTATAGCTTTTTTTTATAGCTACGTAGTACCCATTATATACATGAACCATAATTGACCTACCTAGTCTCTGTTGCTGGTGATTTTCATTTCTTGGATTTACCAACTATGCTGTAATAAACATTCTTGTGCATATATTTTTATCAATGTTATACTTTTTAACAATTTTTCAAAAGTAACTTGAATCTTTCACAGTTCCATGGATATCCATTGTAAGTGAAAATTAGAGCTGGGCATGGTGGCTCACACCTGTAGTCCCAACACTTTGCGAGGCCAAGACAGGTGGATCACCTGAGGTCAGGAGTTCAAGACCGGCCTGCCCAACATGGTGAAACCCCTGTCTCTACAAAAATATAAAAATTAGCTGGGCATGATGGTGGCTGCCTGTAATCCCAGCTACTCTGGCAGCTGAGGTGGGAGAATCACTTGAATTCAGGAGGTGGAGTTTGTAGTGAGCCGAGATCGCACCACTGTACTCCAGCCTGGGCAATAGAGCAAGACTCCGTCTCAAAAAAAAAAAAAAAGTGAAAATTACAACATAGCTGTTCTAAGAGAAGCAAAAAACATATTTTCATCTCTTTATTTTGTTTACTTGCTTGCATAACAGGTAAAGAAGCTTCTTAATAAAGTAGTGCTCCGTGAATCTTGCTTTTACCGGAAATTAACAGACACCTCAAAAGATGATGAAAACCATGAAGAGTCTGAGTCATCGCAGGAAGATATGCTAGGTCTGAGCATATTATTTTAAGATTTTACCTTTTAATTTCTATATTAGCAATTAAGAAAAATAACTTACTAAAATATGGTATATTTTATATTATAGGAAACAGATTATTACTTCCAACACCAACAGTAAAGCAGGAATCAAAGGATGTGGAACAAAATGTTGGCCTCATTGTGTACAATGGTGCAATGGTAGATGTAGGAAGCCTCTTGCAAAAATTGGAAAAGAGCGAAAAAGTAAGAGCTGAAGTAGAACAGAAGCTGCAGTTACTGGAAGAAAAAACAGGTAAGGGTCAGCATTGGATATGTTCATACTTTTAGCACCCTACTGGGATATGTACATATTTATATATGTACATACACGTGTACATACTTATATACACATTTGCATATGTATACCACATTTTTTCATCGAGGTTGTAAGGAACTGCTTTTTAAATTTAAATTTTTTTTTTTTTTTTTTTTTTAGGATGGGCTTTCAGGCTGGTCTTGAACTCCAGACCTCAGGTGATCCGCCTGCCTTGGCCTCCAAAGTGCTTGGATTACAGGCGTGAGCCACCATACCCGGCTAAAATTTTTTAATTTTTTATTTATTTTGAGACAGGGTCTCACTCTGTTGCCCAGGCTGGAGTGCAGTGGAACATCTCAGCTTACTGCAGCTACTGCCTCCAGGGTCCAAGTGATTCTCCCACCTCAGCCTCCCAAGTAGCTGAGATTACAGGCTTGTGCCACCAGGCCCAGTTACTTTTTTGTAGTTTTAGTAGAGATGGAGTTTTGCCCTGTTTTCAAGGCTTGTCTCAAAGTCCTGACCTCAAGTGATCGCCTGCCTTGGCCTCCCATAGTGCTGGGATTACAGACATGAGCCGCTGTGCCCTGCCAGGAACTTTTTATTATTTCTGGTTCATGTTATAAAATTGCTTAGCTTTATCTGAGTCTTAGGTCTTCATGTGCATACTTCTAAGGTTCATTGTTATTCTGTTGCATCCTTTTAATCATCTTCTAGTTTCAGTTTTTACCAGTCTGTGTTCTCTAATTTATACAGTCATCTAAAAATAGAACATAGGTTTTGAAATAATACGAGCTAAAAATTAATTTCAGTGAAACAGGCCAGGCACAGTGGCTCACGCCTGTAATACCATGACCTTTAGAGGTCGAGGTGGGCAGATTGCCTGAGGTCAGAAGTTTGAGACCATCCAGACCAACATGGTGAAACCCTGTCTTTACTAAAAACACAAAAATTAGCTGGGTGCAGTGGCATGTGCCTATAGTCCAAGCTACACGGGAGGCTGAGGCAGAAGAATCAGTTGAACACGGGAGGCAGAGGTTGCAGTGAGCTGAGATTGTGCCACTTCACTCAAGCCTGTGCAAGAGTTAGACTCGGTTTCAAAAATAAATAAATAAATAAATGAAATTAATATTGCAATGTGCTTTATGACTAATGAAATTGAGAAATATTGCCATTTTATGGAATTTATCAGCTTTTTATTTTTGCAGCTTAAATATTTTAACTTCAAAGTTAAATTGGAAATTTTAAGGAGCTTTAAGTGTTAATTTTTGGATTTTTTTAAACAGAGGAGGATGAAAAAACCATATTAAATTTGGAGAATTCCAACAAAAGCCTTTCTGGTGAACTCAGAGAAGTTAAAAAGGACCTTAGTCAATTACAAGAAAACTTAAAGATTTCAGAAAACATGAATTTACAATTTGAAAACCAACTGAATAAGACAATCAGAAACTTATCTACAGTTATGGATGAAATCCACACTGTTCTCAAGAAGGTGAGAAATTTTGTACTTTTAACATTTTCATAGTTTTTTAAATCTAACTCTGGTGTTTTTAATGTATTTTAATGTTACTAAGCTCTTAGTGGTTGTTCTGAAAGCAAATAATGATGGCATTCTGTCCTTCCTGAGATTAGTCAAAAGTGATTTCCAGGCTGGGCACGGTGGCCCACGCCTGTAATCCTAGCACTGTGGGAGGCCAAAGTGGGTGGATCACCTGAGGTCAGGAGTTCAAGACCAGCCTGGCCAACGTGGTAAAACCCTGTCTCTACTAAAAATACAAAAATATTAGCCAGGCGTGATGGCAGGCACTTGTAAACCTAGCTACCTGGAAGGCTGAGGCAGGAGAATCACTTGAACCCGGGAAGCAGAGGTGGAAGTGAATCTAGATTGTGCCATTACACTATCTAGCCTGGGCAACAGAGAGACCCTTTCTTTAAAAAAAAAAAAAAAAAAAAGTGATTCCCAAAAGATGTTGTTTTTCTAAAAACTTAGTTGGAATATCAACATGATTTAAGTGTATAGACTTGAAGAAAATTTCATTTAGATTTCTTTTCAATCCAGAGTATAAGTTTGAACTAAACCATTCACTTCACTTCTCTTTTTGTTGTTGTTGTTTGAGGCAGGGTCTTGCTTTTTTGCCCAGGCTAGATTGTAGTGGTGCTATCTTGGCTCACGACAACCTCTGCCTCCCAGACTCACGTGATCCTCCCACCTCAGCCTCCTGAGTAGCTGGGACTACAAGTGTGCTCCAGCACACCTAGCTAATTTTTATATTTTTTGTAGAGACAGGGTTTCACCATCTTGCTGAGGCTGATCTCCAACTTCTGGGCTAAGCAGCCCACCTGTCTTGGCCTCTCAGAGTGCTGAGATTACAGGCATGAGCCACCACACCTGCCCCATTTACTGCTTTTTCAGACCCTATTTATTGGTGGGCAGAATTAAGGGAAACACTTTGTCACCATTAATTTTAAGATATTAAAATTAATATATTCTTTATCACTAGAAAAAAGTATACCAAACTGAATACCATTGTACTCTATTTAATATCAAAGTAACATTTAAGAAAATCTAATAAAATGTATTTTTTCCTTCTCTGTTGTCTTATAGGATAATGTAAAGAATGAAGACAAAGATCAAAAATCCAAGGAGAATGGTGCAAGTGTATGATAAAATCCATGTAGTAACGAGGAATGGTGTTAAATAATGTAATATATAAAAATCATGATATAAGAATGTTTGAAGTTGATGCATGTTTGATTTTAGTAGTATAAATGTCTTTTAGTTCAAATGATGTATAAAGTTTTATGAATGTGAGTTTCTGCTTTTGAAAATTGCTTGTAATTCCTGGGATTCGAATTATTAAACACTCCTTGAGTGAAATAATTTTGCATTGCAAAGTGTTTTAGGATGAACTTTGTTATAGTTTTAACTCCAATAAAGTTCATCAGTTTAATTGACTGTAGTATTTAATTACCAAATTTCTTTTATTAAAATGCCTAGAAACCTTTAATTTTATTTATAGAATTATCACTATTAAGTTTTAAATTTTTTAGTTCATCTTTTAAAATTGCAGTCAAAATCATAAAATTGCATGATGCTTAATTTTTGCAAGTTTTTTGAAACAATTTTTTTTTACTCATCACCAAAAAATCCCCTTCATCAGTCTCTAAAAGCATTCATTAAAAATTCAGTTTAGGCCGGGTGCGGTGGCTCACACCTGTAATCCCAGCACTTTGGGAGGCCAAGGTGGGTGAATCACCTGAGGTCAGGAGTTCAAGACCAGCCTTGCTATCATGGTGAAACCCCGTCTCTACTAAAAATACAAAAATTAGCTGGGCGTGGTGGTGGGTGCCTGTAATCCCAGCTACTTGGGAGACGCTGAGGCAGGAGAATCACTTGAACCCAGGAGGCGAAGATTGCAGTGAGCTGAGATCATGCAGCTGCACTCCAGCCTGGGAGACAAGGGGGAAACTCCGTCTCAAAAAAAAAAAAAAAAAATTTATCCAAAACACAGTATGTCAGAAAAAAAGCAATAGAGAACTAGTATTGTTGTTGTATGTGTTAGACTTTACATAATATTAGTTGTCCTGATGTCAATGTTACTGCTTTCAATTAATTTTTCTACTTTCCCAGAATAGCATCTATATTGCTTTTTAATTTTGAGGGTTTAAAAAAAAAAAATGCAGTGTATGTCAAATGTACAGTTTAGTACCAAGCCAGTAGATGTCAGTATGATGCCTTAAGTTAAGTCTTCTTTAATTAAAGATATTTTTTTAAATTAACCTGTGTACTTCCTTCAGAATTTTAGTGGATACATGAGTTAACTGTAGAGTAAAAACTGTAGGAAATATGAGTGGTTCTCCACAGAAGATTAATTTATCCCTCAGAGGACATTTGGCAGTGTCTAGTGAGGTTTTCTTGGTATCACAATTGGGTGGGTGCTGCTGGCATCTGGTTGGTAGAGGCCAAAGATGTCACTAAACATCCTTTGTTGCAGAGGACAGCCTGCCCCCTCAGCAAGGAATTATCCAGCCCAAAATGTCAATAGTGCCCAGTTTCAGAAACCCTGCTCTAAAGGAATATAAGGTTAAATGACATTTTATCTTCCAAGTTACACTAGTGAAAACTTAATGGAACCCATAAGAGATGATTAAGTTTTTTATATTTAAGTAACCCTTACTGGAATGTTTTACTTTCACGTAAATATATGCCATATTAGAGTTTTTTGTTTTTCTAAGACGGAATCTCACTCTGTCGCCCAGGCTGGAATGCAGTGGCTTGATCTCAGCTCACTGCAACCTCTGCCTCCCAGGTTCAAGTGATTCCCCTGCCTTACCTTCCTAAGTAGCTGGGATTACAGGTGTCCACCACCATGCCCAGCTAATTTTGTGTTTTTAGTAGGGATGAGGTTTTGCCATGTTGGCCAGGCTGGTTTCAAACTCCTGACCTCAGGTGATCCACCCACCTCGGTCTCTCAAAGTTCTGGGATTACAGGCATGAGGCACTACGCCTGGCCTAGAGTTTATTTTATTTCATTTTGTTAGAATAATGGCTAGGTGTTCCAAATAGATGAATATGAAAATGTACCATGTTATATGTGACTTAGGCTAAATGGGATTCACATGGCTCTTACTAAAAAATGGATTATAATACCTCAAATTCTTTTAGACCAGTTTTTGTCTTAAGTTACTGTTTCTGGTCATATGGCTTGTTGACCCTCTCCAAAACCAGATTAGGGATTGATCTGTAATTATTATATAGTTATGATAAAAATATTTCCTTCATCTTTAAGGTGAGATGAAACAGTTGTCGAAAATGTTTTTCTTCTTTTTTTTTTGAGATAGGGTCTCGCTCCGTTGCCCGGGCGAGAGGGCAGTGGTGCCATCTAGGCTCACTACAACCTTTACCTCCCGAATTCAAACAATTCTGGTGCCTCAGCCTCCTGAGTAGCTGGGAATACAGGCATGTACCACCACACCCAGCTAAGTTTTTTGTGTTTTTAGTAGAGATGGGGTTTTACCATGTTGGCCAGGCTGGTCTTGAACTTTTAGCCTCAAGTGATCCACCCAACATGGCCTCCCGACAGGCGTCAGCCACTGTGTCTGGCCTGTGAAGTGCTTTTTTTTCAAGGAACAAAAAAGCACTAGTCCTGAAGATAAACTTTTAACTAAAAGAATAATGATAAAGTTCCTTGAAAGAGTATGTTTTTAATAAGAAACATTATATAAAGTACATTTCTGAGGCTTTTATTCTCCAGATAAATTTAAATCAGAATAAAATTGAGATGACAGAGAAAAAGACTGAACTTTTTGATTATATTGTTACTTAGAGGCAAATTTCTTTTTTTTTTTTTCTTTTTTTTCTTTTTTTTAAAGATGGGGTTTCACCATGATGGCCAGGCTGATCTTGAACTCCTGATCTCAGGTGATCCACCCACCTCGGCCTCCCAGAGTGCTAGGATTACAGGCGTGAGCCACCGCGCCCGGCCTTGGCAAATTTCTTATGAAATAATATCTTTGGAAGTAGAAATTGAGATGACTAAGTAGAAAAGCAAGTTGCATATGGAAAAATTGATTTTGGTGGCGCGCGGTGGCTCATGCCTGTAGTCCCAGCACTTTGGGAGGCTGAAGACGGGAGGATCACAAGGTCATGAGTTCAAGACCAGCCTGACCAACATGATGAAACTCCGTCTCTACTACAAAATACAAAAATTAGCCAGACATGGTAGCATGCGCCTGTAGTCCCAGCTACTCAGAAAGCTGAGGCAGGAGAATCGCTGGAACCTGGGAGGTAGAGGTTGCAGTGAGCCATGATCCTGCCACTGCCCTTCAGCCTGGGCGAGAGCTAGACTCCACCTCAAAAGAAAAGAAAAATAGATTTTGGCCAGGCATAGTGGCTCACACCCGTAATCCTAGCACTTTGGGAGGCCAAGGTGGGTGGATCACCTCAGGTCAGGAGTTCAGGACCCCATCTCTACTAAAAATACAAAAAAAATTAGCCAGGCATGGTGGCGGGTGACTGTAATCCTAGCTACTTAAAAGGCTGAGGCAGGAGAATTGCTTGAACCCAGGAGGCGGAGGTTGCAGTGAGCTGAGACCACACCATTGCACTCCAGCTTGGGCAACAAGAGTGAAACTCTGTCTCCAAAAAAAAAAAAGAGAGAGAGAATTTATATTAGAGAATATGAGGGAAGAATTGCCTTTCCTAATTTGGGTATTTATTCAAAGTAAAAAATAGTTTCTTTTTACTTCTTTCATCTGACATTGACCAGGCCAAAACATTTCATCACATCATAAACTAGGTGCATGATATCATCTAATTTTCCTGCCCTTTTTACGTTCTGGATGCCTACTTTTATATTTCTAATTCTTGGTTTAGTCATTGTAGTAGGCCAATATAGGAAATATAAGAATATAGTATTTCTGGCCAGGCATGGTGGATCACGCCTGTAATCCCAGCACTTTGGGAGGCCGAGACGAGCAGATCATCTGAGGTTGGGAGTTTGAGACCGGCCTGACCAACATGGAGAAACCCCGTCTCTACTAAAAATACAAAAATTAGCTGGGTGTGGTGGCACATGCCTGTAGTGCCAGCTACTCAGGAGGCTGAGGCAGGAGAATTGCTTGAACCCGGGAGGCAGAGGTTGCAGTGAGCCAAGAACATGCCATTGCACTCCAGCCTGGGCAACAAGAGTGAAACTCTGTCTTAAAATAAATATATATAAGGCCGGGCACGGTGGCTGACACCTGTAATCCCAGCACTTTGGGAGGCTGAGGTGGGCGGATCACAAGGTCAAGAGATTGGGAACATCCTGGCCAACATGGTAAACCCCTATCTCTACTAAAAATACAAAAATTAGCTGGGCGTGGTGGCGCAGCCTGTAGTGCCACCTACTTGGGAGGCTGAGGCAGGAGAATTGCTTGAACCAGGGAGGTGAGATGCTGTGAGCCGAGATCCCACCATTGCACTCCAGTCTGGGCGACAGAGGGAGACTCCTAAAAAATAAAAAAAGTAAAAACACAGAATTTTTTTTTTTTCTTTGAGATGGAAGCCTGCTCTGTCACCCAGGCTGGAGTGCAGTGGCACCATGTTGGCTCACTGCAACCTCCACTTCCTGTGTTCAAGTGATTCTACTGCCTCAGCCTCCCAAGTAGCTGGGATTACAGGCATGAGCCACCAGACCCAACTATTTTTGTATTTTTAGTAGAGATGGGGTTTCACCATGTTGTCCAGGCTGGTCTCGAACTCATGACCTCAGGTGATCCATCCACCTCGGCCTCCCAAAGTGCTGGGATTACAAGCATGAGCCACCGCACCCAGCCCACAAATTATTTTTGTTAAATGAAGCTTATTGAAACAGAATTTTTCATGATTCAGTATTAATACATTTTACTGCCCTATTTTATATTTTTACGTTTTCTTTTTATAAAAGAAAGCTCCAAGTTTGTGAGTGATTTACTCTTGAATTAATTAATTATTATTATTTTTTTGAGACAGGATATGGCTCTGTTACCCAGGCTGGAGTGCAGTGAGTGGCACAGTCTTGGTTCACTGCAACTACCACCTCCCAGGCTCAAGTGATCCTCCCACCTCAGCCTCCTGAGTGGCTGGGATTACAGGCCTGTGCCACCATGCCTAGCTAATTTTTTTGTATTTTAGTAGAGACTGGGTTTCACCATGTTGCCCAGGCTGGTCTTAAACTCCCTGAGTTCCGGTGTTTTCGCCTGCCTTGGCCTCCCAAAGTGCTGGAATTACAGGCATGAGCCACCACACCTGGCCCATGCCTGGCTAATTTTTGTATTTTTGGTAGAGACGGGGTTTCCCCATGTTGCCCAGGTTAGTCTGGAACTTCTGAGCTCAAGCAATTTGCCTGCCTCAGCCTCCCAAAATGCTGGGATTACAGGTGTGAGTCATTGCACCCAGCCCCTATTTTATGTTTTATTAATAGGATGGGTGGGCCAGGCACAGTGGCTGAGGTGCTACTCTGGAGCCTGAGGTGGGAGGATCGCTGGATACTTCCTTCTAAAAGTGGAATGGAGGCTGCAGTGAGCTGTCAGGGTCTTGCTCTGTTGCCCGGGCTAGAGTGCAGTGGCACAATCATGGTTCATGGCACGCTTGACCTGGATCTAGCAATCCTCCCAACTCTGCCTTCCAACATGTAGCCAATAATTTATTGTCTAAACTGGGAACCTTTTGAGAGAAAAAAAAGGTGCCAGGAATAGTTATGTCATAACACCAGATATAACCAGGAGGCAAACTGGAACATAGGGTTACTGCCTATTTACCATTCATCTTCTAGATAATATTGACCTGGATTTTGTGTTCACTAGTTAAAAAACAAGCCTCAGGCTTACACATGAATGAAGATTAAGTTCAGAATCCCAAAGTACTTTTGACATAAATTATACACTTGGTTTTTCTTGTGTGTATAGAGAGCATATTATGTCATCTAGTAAGATGGGGTACTACTTAAGTCACTGAGTCAGCTCCTTATTAATGGTGGAGTCTGAATGTGATCATTATGCCTAATCTAATGCAGGTTCTCAAATAAGTATGTATCTGAATCACCAGGTCTGGGTTAGGGCCTAAGAATTTGCTTTTTTTTTTTTTTTTTTTGAGATGAAATCTCATGTCTCTTGTCACCCAGGCTGGAGTGCAATGTTGCCATCTCCGCTCACTGCAACCTCTGCCTTCTGGGTTCAAGGAATTCTCCTGCCTCAGCCTCTCAAGTAGCTGGGATTACAGGGGCCTGCCACCATGCCCAGCTAACTTTTGTATTTTTAGTAGAGACAGGCTTTCACCATATTGGCCAGGCTGGTCTCGAACTCCTGACCTTAGTTGATCCGCCTGCCTTGATCTCCCAAAGTGCTGAGATTACAGACGTGAACCACCGCACTCGGCCAGAATTTGCATTCCTAGCAAGTTCCCACGTGCTGCTGCTGCTATTGCTGGTCTAAGGTAACACATTTGGAGAACCTCCTAACTGAGGTGTTCTCAGAGACCAGTTTTCCCTAATTAATATATGATTTTTTAAACAGAGAAGGGTAAGTTGCCTTGGAGACACTAACTGAACTATTAGGGCTTTTTCTTCAGGGATAGATAATTGAACATTGGGCTGGGCATGGTGGCTCACATCTGTAATCCCAGCACTTTGGTAGGCCGAGGCAAGCAGAATGCTTGAGTTCAGGAGTTCAAGCCCAGCCTGGGCAACATGGTGACGCCCCATCTTTACAAAAAATGCAAAATTATCCAGGCGTGGTGCCACATGCATGTAGTCCCAGCTACTCAGGAGGCTGAGGTGGCAGGATCACTTGAGCCTGGGCAGCTGAGGCTGTGGTGAGCCATGATCATGCCACCACACTCGAGCCTGGGCAGCAAAGTGAGACCCTGTCTCGAAAAACTACGTTGGATAAACCGTAATTGACACTGAAATACTTATTGAAGGAATGAATGAATTAATGCAAGTCTGAATCTGCAGCATAGTTGCTTACATTTTTTTTTTTTTTTTTTTGAGATGGAGTTTCCCTCCTATTGCATAAGCTGGAGTGCAATGGCACGATCTTGGCTCACAGCAACCTGTGCCTCCTGCGTTCAAGCGATTCTCAGGCCTCACCCGCCCAAGTAGCTGGGATTATAGGCGCCTGCCACCATGCCCGGCTACTTTTTGTATTCTTAGTAGAGATGGGGTTTCACCGTGTTGGCCAGGCTGGTTTCTAATTCCTCAGGTGATCCTCCCGCTTTGGCCTCCCAAAGTGCTGGGATTACAGGTGAGATCTGTTCATTTTGAAAAAGAGTTTATACCTGGTGCAGTGGCTCACACCTATAATCCCAGCACTCTTGGTAGAGATATGGAGTTTCACCCTGTTGCTCAGGCTGGTCTTGAACTCCTAAACTCAAGTGATCGACCTGGTTATGCCTCCCAAAGTGCTAGAATTACAGGCATGAGCCACCGCAACTGGCCAAATATGTCATTTAATTTTACCTTCTTTAGGAATATGCAGGATGGGAAATACTTCTTTTTTCGGGGGGAATAGGAAATATTTCTTTTTATTTTTTTTTATTTTTTTATTTTTATTTTTTCAAGATGGGGTTTCACCATGTTGGCCAGGCTGGTCGTGAACGGGAAATACTTCTTTCTTTCTTTTTTTTTTTTTTCTGGCTGGGAATGAGAAAATAACTTTATTTGGTTGTGGGGAGTGGGCTGACATCCAGCTTCAGAACTTCTGGAATTGCTTCTTGGTGCCGGCGGCCTTGGTGACCTTGAGCACGTTGAAGCGCACAGTCTTGCTCAGGGGCCGGCACTCGCCCACTGTCACGATGTCACCGATCTGGACGTCCCTGAAGCAGGGGGACAGGTGTACGGACATGTTCTTGTGGCGCTTCTCGAAGCGGTTGTACTTGCGGATGTAGTGCAGGTAGTCTCGGCGGATGACAATGGTCCTCTGCATCTTCATCTTTGTCACTACGCCAGAGAGGATCCGCCCGCGAATGGAGACGTTACCAGTGAAAGGGCATTTCTTGTCAATGTAGGTGCCCTCAATAGCCTCTTTGGGTGTCTTGAAGCCCAGATCGATGTTCTTGTAGTACTGCGGGAGCTTCTCCTTGCCAGTTTCCCCCAGCAGGACCCTCTTCTTGTTTTGAAAGATGGTCGGCTGCTTTTGGTAGGCACGCTCGGTCTGTAATTCATACTCAGATCTAAGCCCGGAGTTATTTCAATTTATATGCTCCAGAAGGCCTCCCAGGGCCTGCAGAATTCATCCTGTAAACCAGGATCACCCTCCCTCACACCCTGGACCCCTTTCAGCCAGATCATTCTCCAAGACCCACGGTGGCCCACCCAGGATTCACCCCTTATGTAGTACATAAGAATTCAGCATTAAATATCAAAACGGCAGGCTCCCCGGATTCGCTCT
>CAUYQU010070712.1:0-37676 GCA_963574635.1 Cheracebus regulus | reverse complement strand
GTGAAACAGCTCGATTGGTTGTGGGAGAGCAAGACTGCTATTGGGTAAGTTACAAGCCTTGACCTAGGACTTGGCTTGTTATTGGTTGGAATTACTTGCCTGCTATTGGTTGTTAAAGCTTGACTGCTATTGGTTGTTAGGCCTTAGCTGCTGTTGGTTATTAAGAAGCTATGGTTGCAGCACCTTGTTTGCATACTGGGCTCTTTAAGAGAAGACCAGGCTGTGCGAGCAAGGGAGGGGGGAACATGCCTGAGCATGTCTGAGCTTGCTCGGGGCTTGTAAAAGGGAAAAAGGAGCGGGGGGTGGGGGGAAGGGTGCGTCTGAGCTTCCAGCAAGGCAACCGGCCTTACAGCTGGGACTATAGGTGCATGCCACCATGTCTGGCTAATGTTTTTTAAAAATTTTTTTGTAGAGATGGGGTCTCACTATGTTGCCCAGGCTTGTCCCAAACCCCAGCCTCAAGTGATCCTCCTGCCTGGGCTTCCCAAAGCGTTTGGGATTCCAGTCTTGAGCCTTCCAGGTGCATGTCTGCTAGAAACAATGTTCCGTCTGGGAGGTGGGCTCCCAGGCTAGCCTTTGGATACTGTGAGACCCATAGCAAAGCTGAGTGTCAGCACATCCCCTTAGCAAGAGGAAACGTGGATGTGGAAAGGAGGAGAGGAAAGGAGAGAAAGCTAGGGAAAAAGAAGGTGGTGGGGACTTTATTGTCTTACTAGGGCCCAAAGCACAGGGCCAGGTTTTCTGAGTGGGCAGTTTCTTCGGTCTCCTGTAGTGTTGTCCTGGCCCGTTTTCTCTTCACTTTACCCCACAGGCCCACTCTCTACCACTGCACCCTCCCGGGGCTGCCCTCTCACGTAGAGCTGAGAATCCCACGCTCTGCCTTCTCCCAACCCAGCCCACATGTTCCAGCTGCAAGCCCTTGGGGACCAGCTTGATCATGTCTCTGCATATGAATGAGCAGTACTAATTCACTGAGGCAGCAGAGCTTTGGTGGGATCTGGACTTGGAGTTAGCTTAGATGAGGTGGGTAGGGAGAGTTCCCCCACCCTGACTGCACCCCACCTTCTCTCAGGTGTTGCATGAAAGCCAGTCAAGCAATAGGAACAAGCAGGCTGTAAGCTCAGGGGCAAACAACAGGCGTAACTCTCCCAGCCTCAGCGCCCCTCATCCAACACAGTGGAGCTTGGTAAGAGGAATTCAAGGGCCATGCTCTTCCTGAAACAGGGCCAGGTGCAAGGAACTCTGGGTATCAGCAGGTGACAGGACCTCAGCCACAGGGGCCATGGGGGCTTAGTGGGGCAAAATTGGTCTAAACAAAGGATGGCTATAAGCTTAGGATGATGTTGTCCTGGCCAGGTGACTGGGCAGGGCCTTGAACCCCAGAGCAAGTTAGAATGAAGTTGTCAGCCCTGGGGTTCCAGGCAAGGACCAGATGTGATTCTGAGTGAGACCAGAGTGAGGGGCTAGAGCAGCTGAAGCTCTTCCTATCTCCATAACATCCCAAGGTGGCCAGCTAATCTGACCAGTTCGTCTCCACTGTGAATCCGCAGCAAGGGCTCCATGTGATGCTCCTCCTGGGTCATTTACTTCTTTAGCAACAGGGGGACTTCTGTACACCCGCATCTGCATGGGAGGATTACCAGGCACTTCTAGAACTGCCCGGGCCTCAGAGGAAACTCAGCCGAGTGGCTTGATTAGTGTGGATTGTTGGAGTCACCAGCAATCAGCATGGGAAGGAACAGAGCTGATGCTGCGGTCCCAACCAAATGACCCTTTCACCTGTGCCCTCCCTGGGCTCTCGGTGTATTAAAAGGCTGTTGAAGAATATCAAAGGCAAGCAACCATTATCCATCACTCTTCTAGATTAAATGACTTCCATATTGATGTGTTCACAGGACTCTAATGAGGAAAACAGACTTCTGTTAAGTAAGCAAACCACTGACCTAAGGAACCCATGGGTTAGCCCAGGCCTTCGCCTACCACATGAGCAGTTAGCTTCTAAAGCTGCCCAGACACCAAAAATGCACCCTTCCTCCCCGACCACATATGTTCACACATGTGATTTTGGCTCTCACGGGACTCCTTGATCCCTCCCTGAGCAAGTCTCTTCCTTTGGACAACTTGGGTTTAGCCCATCTCACCGAATCCTGGAATTGGAGGCCAAAGGTGCTCCCATCCAGGCTAGAGTCCTGAGCCCAGCAATCTGAGGAGTGTGTGTGTGATCCCAGATCATGGCTATTGCCCTGCATAAGCTGGTACAAGAGCAAGATACCCTAGTCTTCCTGTCGTAGATCAGATCTGCTCTGGTCATGTTTCAGGAGGCCATTGGCTGCTGGCCCCCCTTGGAGTGGCTTCCACAGCCAGCTTTTGGTGGGAGGGAGTGAGAGGCAACAACGGAACATGGACATGGAGAGAGAGATGCTGAGAGACTCAGAGACACACTTAAGAGAGAGGCAGAAAGAGAACTCAGGAGAGCCAGCTGGTTTGTGTGACAGTGAGGGAGAGCGCAAATCATTGGCTCCATTATCTGAGACTCTCCTTTGACTACCCTAGAAACTTCCTGTGCCTATGACAACAGTTGCCAGGATGGGAGTGGTGGCAGCCTGGGACTGACTCCAGATTCCTATTCTGACCTTGAGTCTCTGGTTTTCTATGAGCTCAAAGTGGGTTCTTCCTTGAGCTCCTTCCTTGGGAGGACTAAGCTTGCTCCCAACTCCCTCTGTCACCTGCTCTCCAAACACCAGACCACTGGGACCCTCAGACCAGTGTCCACACCAGGTTTAAAGATGAGCAAACTGCAGCTGAGGGTGTAACAGCTGCCAAGTGTACATTATACACATGAGTTAGGTGCTGGTGCCTCCTGGCTTGACCTTTAGTTATCTACCTGCTGCCCGCTCCCTCACTCCCCTTACCCACCTGTCTCTGTGCCAGGGCAACGGGGCCCTACCACCAGAGGAAAGAAAGTTTCTGCTAACCTGAAAACAAGCCATAGAAGCAGGAGGCCCTGAGTGCGCCTGCGGAGTTTGGAGCTCCTTCAACTTCACGGCTAATTGCAGAGAGGCAGTGGGCGGGCTCTTGGCAAGCGATTAGCTGTCCCACTGCATGAATAATTTGCATAGAAAATGCTTTATTTTGGCAATCTATTAAAGGGCCCACAGTGCTGTGGCTTATCGCAGTCTCACAGCAAGGAGAAGGCTTGGCTATCTCGTTAAGTTCTGTTGATGCATAACAATTTGAAATGGGCACAAGCTAGTATGACATTTAAAGATGCCTTCACTTAATTATATTACACAAACATAGGGTTGTTTATCCTTGGGAATAAAGTCTTTTTGAAGTCAAAGTTGGCATGTGCATAAAGGAGGGTATTTTAACTGATTTTTCAAGAGGAAGCCTCCTCACTTCAAACTCAGGGGTTTGCATTTCCCTAGGGCCTCATAATGCAGGGATCTGTGGCTGAGATGCAGACCTTGAGATTGGCTCTCTAGTTCTTCTTCTTTGGGGGTGGCCTACAGTTTGGCACTTAATACAATATTGTGGAAAGAAAAGCTTATTCGAGGAAGGAAAAGAGACTTGCTGTGTGACCTTGGGCGAGCCCCTCCTCCTCTCTGAGCTTCCATTGCCTCCTGTGCAACATGTGGGGTGGGACTTGCCTGCTCTAAAGCAATGACTGGCAAACCACACATTCTGCTTTCACCTTGCCACTCCTCACATTGACTCTGTAAATTAAAATACAGCCTCTTTGTTAAAAGCCAAAGGGAATTCAGGGCCGCCATCGCACACTTTCTGAGGACTAGAAATACGTCGGAGGAGGGAGATGAGGAAAAATAGGAAGGGGCCTGCAGCTGCAGCAGGTGTTGGCACGGTTTGCTCTGCCAAGTCAGAAGCCCCAGGGGACTGCAGAGCTTGCAGCCTTGCTTCATTTCCTAGAAAACTAGGAATTGGGTCCTGATTGGAGGAAATGCAGGAAGAGCTCTAGGGGCTTTGAGAAAATCCATGAAGCCTGGAGAAGCCTGCCTTGCTCACAAGTTGCCCATGGAAAGCTGACAGATGCCAGATAGCTCTTCACCTCTAGGCACTGGAGCAGAGACCAGTGCTGCCCTGGGAGGAGCTCTGGACACAGGGTTGGGTGGGCTGGTTTCTGGTAGGGCAGAGCCTTTGATGATTCCAGTGAAAGTGCTGCCCAAGTGGGTCATTTAACAGAAGAAAATAGAGTGAGAAGGAGGGCTTTGTTTAGGGCCCTGGCTTCCAGACACTGTGTTCCTCCTGGACTCAAGCTTCCTGGAAAACAGACTCTTATCCTACTTCCCACTCCCTTCCTGTACCTCTAGGACTGAGGAATGCACCCAGAGATGACAGGTTCATGCTTCTTCCTGTTTTTGGTATTTAAAAATATATGTATACATAATATATTATATATAATATATATAAATATTTTAAAATATATATTTATATATATTATATATATGATTAATGGACACATTATCCCTTATTAAGAACAGAGACAATTCCCATTCCATTATGATTTCCTATAAATAAAACTCTGTTAAAACAATGGAGAAAACATGAGTTAGCATTAATAGTCAGCTCTATATTTAAATAATGTGGATAACACTGCTTTGGACAAGACCTAAAGAAGTGCCAGCTCCTAAACACAATTAGGTAGTTCCTTGGCTCATGTTTAACTCTCGAAAATCACTGCCTGCTCTAATATGATTGTCCCCATGGATAGTATTGAGTAAAACCTGTCCAGTGAGTATGTTAACCTTGAGTCAAAATGTTCCTGGTGGTGCTAGAAAGAGCTTCCTATCCAAATGTTAGCATTACACAGTTGAGTTGAAAGAACTGTTAGGCTTGTAGCATCTAAATAAACAAAGCAAAGGTATCATTGACTGAGCTATTTATTCTGTACCAAGCACAGTGCTAAGTACTTTGGCAAGTTAAACCATATGACATTGGTGCTTCTGTGGTTGAAAAATGGCCAAATGACGGCAATTTCATATGGTTCAATCTAATATTACCTCATTTAATCCTTACCATATTCTTACTATTGTTTTATGCTTTCCATATTACAAAATAGGAAAATGAGGTACAGAGAAATGAAATAACCAAATTACAGAACAAGGGAGTGGAGCCAGGTGCCATCTTTTGAAGACCAAGAACTCTGACTTCAGAGGCATCCAGCCCTGATAGTTTATCTTTTACAGAAAGTTCTCATAGGCACATTACATGTTTCAGTGAGCATGGTTAACTGAACCTGGTACATTTTGTGTGCTCGATTAATGTTTATTAAATAAATAGTTGAGGCCGGGCGTGGTGGCTCACGTCTGTAATCCCAGCACTTTGGGAGGCCGAGGCGGACAGATCACAAGGTCAAGAGATCAAGACCATCCTGGCCAACATGGTGAAACCCCATCTCTACTAAAAAATATAAAAATTAGCTGGGTATGGTGGTGTGCTCCTGTAGTCCCAGCTACTCGGGAGGCTGAGGCAGGAGAATCGCTTGAACCTGGGAGTCAGAGGTTGCAGTGAGCCAAGACTGCACTACTGAACTCCAGCCTGGTGACAGAGCGAGACTCTGTCTCAAAAAAATAACAAATAAAAATAAATAAATAGATGAATAAAGGCTAGAGGCTCCAATATCAGAATGGTGTACAGGAACAGGATGACTAGATACTGCCGAGTGACGGACGTTCTTGGCCTGAGGCTCCTCACATTCTCTTTTATTCTGGACCCCTCATACCGGCTCATTCTCTGAGACAAATGTTGGAGGCAAGGGGCAGGCATGGCCAGGGGAGTGTAGGGGGAAAGGGGAGATTGATTCAGCATGGGAGGTCATTTGGAGGAGCAGAACAAGGCAGAAGATGGAGAGCAGAACCATCACACCATGAGCCACTGTTGTCAGGTGGGAGAGGTAGAGCCCTCCTGAATCTGAATTCCCACTCCCACCCAGTCCTGCTGCAAACAGGCTGTAAAATGCCCACTAGCATCAGGGTCTCTGTGACACATCCATTACTTCCTGAGCCTTGGAGTCCTTTCTCTTTGAGCCCAGGTCTACTCTTGGGCTCGGGTCAAACCTGCCTTCTCATAGCTACCTAAATCCACAGCTTCTTCCCTTTCTTTAACATCACCATGTAATAGTGCCCAGGGGACTGAGGTTAAGCATCCTTAATGGCCAGTGGTGGAGGGAGGAAAAGGTATGGGGACACTGTGGACACTCCAGAGGGCACCCCATGATCCCACTCATGGTATGAATCAGTGGGCTGGAATATAATTTAATGTATTCATGAAATTTTGGTCAAAAGCAATTAAGAAATTGAAACCTATAAAATGAAACGTAGATGCACAATAATTATAGCTGCCCTCATGAATAACTCCCAATAACAAGAAATAGATGTGGTTAGCCTAATTGTTGCTTTCAGTTTTGCATCAAGTAGAGTTTCCAAAAGGGAGTGATTAATTAGCAGATGCTGATGCTGTGCATCTGCCTCCCCTTGGGTAGCCACGCTGCACACGGTAATGATAATAGCAGTCCATGGTGATAGGAATATAGAGGAGACTTTGGTGAAGTTGGAGACTGCAGATTCCAGGCTTTCTCCTTGAGGACCAGAGAGATAGGTGAATAGATGCAAAAGGAGGAACAGCTGGTTCCTGGAGAATGGCAAGTGATGGAGAGCGTTACCTTCATTGGACCTTAAACCTCCAGGTCTGGGTCACTATGAAGGACTTCCAAAGAAGGAAATTTAGTTCTATTCAATCACTTACTCAGTATCTATGCCTTACTAAGCCCTGTGAGGCAACAGAGAAGAATCATCCACATGTTCTGCCCTCAAAGAGCTTGCAAATTTTGCCTCGGTAAGACTTTATCTTACCTTGGATGCTATGCTTGGTATGATTATCATCACAGTCCTACTTCTATGCACCATGCTTTATGATTTGCAAAGTTCTTCCAATTTATTAGCTCATTTAATCTTGCCATAACTATAGAGGCAGAGATTGTCATCTCTAGGAGGCACTGAAGTCTCAAGGGTAGATCCTTTCCAAATTTATTCAACAAGTCCATGATGATGAAGGAACCAGAACATCAGTCCTGATTAATTCCTAGTCCTGAATTCCTTCCATAACAGCATACCACCCCCTGGGATGGGGTGGAGGAGAACTCTGGGTCTGCCATCATTGATCTGGTGTTGTATTAACACGGTAGAACTCATCTGGCCATTGGGTTCTGCTCAGACAGCGTTGTCTTCATACAGTCTGGATGCCAACAGCCTCATCTGGATGGAAGAAAGCAACAAATGGAAAAATTACCTTCCAGACATGCCCAGAGTATCCAGAGTCATTTATCATTCATTCAACAAATATTAACTGAGATCCTACTGTGTGCCAAGAACAGTGCTGCAGGACACCCTGGATGGAGAAGACATCACATCGGTCTCTGGCTCTTTTCCCTCTCACCCTCAGTCTGGCTGTCACACCAAAAAGGGAAGGCAGAACTTCGATAAAAAGGAGAGCTCAGTGCAGGTGTCAAGGAGAGAGACAGGCCAGGAAGGAATGTACAGGGTCTTATCTACCTCTTCTCTTCTCAGGAACATCCTCATTTCCTCTGGGAAAACCTGGACTCACCCTACCTGTGCAGGGAGCTGGTGGCCTCCATTTCCCACACACTAAGTCAGTATTTCCCCTTATTCCTTTGGCAAATGACACTCAAAATCCAAGAAAGACTACCTGAATGTTCCAAGACTGCTCAGAGAGAAATCTCCTAGAGCCATTCTTCTTTGTTCTTTCTTCATCTGCTTTTTCCTGTTATACCATCTCACGTGGCTCAACTTTTGCCCCACAACTCAAACTCTGATTCTACCGCTATCCTTTGGACTTTGTTCTGGGTGTTTCAAGTGCATGAACTTCAAATTTTTTCCTAAAATGGGGTAGGAGTTAGCCTGCCCCTGTCTTGTCTTGAATGGGAGCCCCTCATGGCACCCAGTTCCCCATATCAACCATGTGGCTATGCCCTCCTCTAAACTAAACCTAAACAGAAAATTGGTATGGGCATAACTTTGAAGTGGCTCACCTAGGAGAAGAAGGGGAATCTGCAGTTTGAGGACTATTTAGAGTCAGAGCCGGCAGTCAGGAAGAGGCTGCAAGTTGTTATTGATAGAGAAGGGCATCAAAGGAGTTTCCATATGAAGGTGTCTATTCCTTAGGTTTTTTGATCATGACTGAAGTGGCAGGTGGTACAGCAGGAAGTTAGAGGAGAGGAAATAAATTCTGAAATAGCTTCTGTGGAAAGCAGGAGACAGAGATGCCGGGTATTGACAGAGGGTTAGGTGGTAACTGTGGAGGGCAGGCAGAAAGGAGACCGTAATTTGTAGGATTCTGGTTCTTGTGTTTGGGTAATTGCCCGTGGACCACTCAGCTCCCTGTGTGCAGGGACAGGAAAGATGGTACTTGGATTGATCCGGGATTAGGAAGTCACTGACAATGGCAGTGGGGAAACAGAGGTCAATGGAACTGAGTGTGTTGACAAGACAGAGGTGAATGTAGTGGACCAGTGGAAGGATAGAAAGGAACTAAAGCCAGGAGAAATCTGAAAGAGTTCTAGAAAAAGGAACACTTGAGGAGCTGCCACTATAAGAACAGTAGACGCAGGGGTAAGGAAGTGTGAGTATCTCAAGAATAGGAGACTTTGGTCATACAAAATACTAGACAATAAGGCTTCACAGGCAAAGCAGTTTGGGTAAGAATGAGGTCAAGTTTGTGCCTATAGGCAAGGCCAGTTGAGAGATCTATTGGGATATCTCTGGCCCACCCAATGCCTGGATTTCTCAACCTCAGTTTCTCAACCTCATTCTTCCATCAGCATATCCCTCCTACCCCTATCCCTACACCCATCATGGCTAAGAAAGTTTCAGGAAAGCATTGGCAACTATGATAATTTCAAGTTATATAAATTGTGAGAGCAAAGATAGGAGCTCTTAGTGAAAAAGAAGCTCCAGGTTTTCTTTCCCCCAACCCACCACCAGTTGAATCCACATCTAAGACTATTAGATATGAATACAAGGCCTAGGAGCAGCCCCATGCACTTCTGTTCTCATGAGCTCCCTTGGGCTATGCTTAGGCCCCCTCTCTGGTCACCTCTTTCCCAGCAGATGGAGCGTCATAGCAGAGTTGATGGTATGTGATAGACTGCAAAAATGGGATGTCTCTTCCTCCACTTTCCCCTTTGTGATATGACTTGAAACATAACCCACCAAAAGTCTTTTTCCTATCCCTGGACTTAAGGTCCTGTCTGGGTTTCCGAAAGACTCAGATTCTTGGCTTATCTGCCTCCCTACTTGGTTTGACCCCAGCGATGCTCCGTTCCTTATATACTAATGACCCCCGAGGTAACCAGAAGCTTATCTCCCAAGACCCATGACTGGGGTGGTTTTTGTGAATGGCCAAAAGAATATGGCAGAAGAGACACTTCAGATTCTGAGCCTAGACCGAAAGAGGCCTTACCTGTTTCCATTTGTTTTCCATGAACCTTGAACTGTCCTGTGACTAAGTTCAGGCTAGCTTGCTAATTGGTGACAGACATGTAGCCCTGTTGCCCCTGGACCCCCAAGTGACATCCAGTCAGCTGTCAGCTGTGTGAGCGATGCCAGCCTAGGTCATCCAGCCCCTAGCTGAGCCTCCAGCTGAAGGCACACACATGAAGAGGCTTAGCCTGGAGCAATGAAACCAGACTCAAATTAGCGTAACCACCCAGCCAGCCCGTGGGCTCATAAGCAATAATAGATGATTATTACTTTAAGCCACTGATTTAAGGGAGAGTTGGTTCGCTAGGCAGCAAAAGCTACCAGACACAGGGTGAAATGGAAAAGAGATAAGAAACGCATTGTCCTAAGTAACAGAAAGATCATATGCTAATCATAGTATCTGACACATCACAGGGCCACTTCTCTTCTGACAAAGGCACCCCTTTCTCCTTTCTTCTGTGTTGACATAGCCCCACATAAAGATGCCTGACTTGCCATGTAGCGAGATAGGACACAGCTCCTCCTTTCCCCCTCAGTCAGTTACCCTTGCTCAACTGCAAGCAGCCTCCTTGCATGCCACCAGAGAGTCTTCTTTTGCCCCCTCTAGGCAGCAATGCTGTACTATGCTATACTCCAACACAGCTCACTGGACAAGAACTTGGTACCTGACCAGGTAATGGCAAATCATATTCTTGCTTTTGGAAATCCAGGTTATAAAATGTGGAGAAAGTCAGTTAGTAGTAGGAGTAGAAGGTAAACAGAGATGCATCTAGAAAGGTGTTACAGTAGAGTATGGAGGTGTGAGTCCTGAAGGGCCATAGAAGATTATGGCAAGCTGAAATTGAGAAATCATAAGTTAAGAAAGAGCTAGGAACACAGCGGGTTGTGAGAAGAACAGTGATATCTGGCAGAGGAGTGGACACACTGGGCATGGCTTAGTTGGGTTAATAATACAGCACCGCAGTGAGGCATATGAGCACCTGCCACTGAAGTTCTTCAGCCACCAGGGACCTGGAACCAGCTTCCACCCAGACTCTTGAGACCCTGTACCATTAGGGTCCTGTCTGGGTTTCTGAAAGACTCAGATTCTTGGCTTATTTGCCTCGCTTACTTGGGTTAACCCCAGTGATGCTCTGTTCCACGTATACTAATGTAATTAACCAGTAGCTTACCTCCCAAGACCCATGACCTCACAGATCCAAAGACAGGCAAACCCCATCACTACCTATCTATTAACCTTCTTCTCAACAGTCCCCACCTCTACCCCAGGTCTTGGTAAGACAGACCTAGGGGAAATGACTGCCAGGGTCAGCAGGGTGTGGGGTACAGAACAAAGGAAAATGTGCCATCAGGAAGCAGTTATGGCACAAACACCCAGACCTACTGTCACTGTCACTGCTGATCTGGCCCACAATGCCACTCTCCCTGGACAACATTCTTCCAACGCCCAGTGTCTACTCATATCTGGGGAGTCACCACCACCCATGAAGTCCTCTCTCCTACCTTGGGAAGGAATCTCTCTGCTCTCAGGCCCTGCTAACCCTCTCCCTTTAGGATCCAGTCATCGCAGAGCTGGAAGGCCCTATAGAGGTTACCTTGTCCCATTTGTAAATGAGGACCCACAGTCACAGAGGCTGACCAAGGTGGGAAGCAGAAAGTATAAGAATTGGAACCCTCATCTCCTGCCTCCTTCCTATTTGAAAAGTGCCCCAACCAGCAGAGAGGGCCAGTTAGGAAAACTGCAGTCAGTGAAAAAATAGTGTGCATTCATCATTCATTATGTTTGGATCACTCATCGTGTGCTACACCCTGTACTTAACAAGCTGAACTCGACTGTGATTCCCTTAAATAACATAATCTTCAACATTCTCTTTGGATCAACCAGCCCAAGCCCGGAGCCTGGAGCCCAGAGCTCAGTTCAGAGCTGATGACAGAGCCCAGACCCAGACACCACAGGATGCCAGTGACTCCAGAGGCCCCCAGATAATTACCAATACGGGACACCCACCATGATCAGCCTTCTGCTTCCTACCTTGGGATTGCAGGTGGAAAGCTTTCTTTTTCCTCAGCTATAGTCCCAGAGGTTTGGCTGCAGCCGGCCAGAGACCTGCTCTAGAATAAGGCGTCTGAGCTCAGCCAAGCCTCAAACCCAGTCCCCTCATGTGCTATCCTTTCCTTTTTCCTCTTCTGAGAATATTTCTCAGGCAGTGTTCACCAGAACCAGACCAGCTTCCATCCACTGGGGTTCGGCCAACACTCCCACCACATTATGAGGAAGATACCATTAAAACTTTCATTTTACAGAAGAGGAAACTGGTGCTCACAGAATAAATCATTAGCTCCAAGCCACGGAGATGGTAACTAGTGGAGTGAGGATGAGAAGACATGTCTGACTCCGCAGCCCAGGCTCTTTCTATCAGGCTACTGAAGAAGAAAGGGCATCTGCAGGCCTCCTGAGGAGCAGTGCCTGGGGACTGTGCTGAAGGTAGCAGATGCTGCAGCATCTCTTCTCAGGCCGGGCTGGCCATAGTGTCTGGAGTCCTGTCTGCTGCAATAGTGCTGGTGACTCAGTCTAAACCAGGCATCCTGAACCCCAGACAGGGAGGGGCTCGTTGGCATCTGTGGGAGTTCTCATTTCAGGCTAGGGGACTAGCCCAAGACCAGGAATGGTGGAGCCAGGCTGTCTGCTGCTCTGGGGACCCTCTTCAGGACATTGTGGTGGACATATGGGGTTTTGCCTTGAGAAGAGGACTAAGTCAGTGAGGCTGAGCTGTAGGGGCCACTAGGAACAGCCTTGGGGCCCACATGACCCAACCCTTGCTGTAAGACCCTGGGCACAGACCGCGATGGATTTGGGAGAGCTGCCCAGAAGCTGCTTCAGCCTGAGAGCTGGGGCAATGCTGCAGCCAGAAGCTGGCTACACAGGGGCACCTTCTCCAGTGGGAGTGTGCCCTAGGGCCTGTGGCCAATCCCAGCCCCCACCTAGGCCCACGTGGAGCCTAAGCACTGGGCAGAGTGGGGTAGACCAGACCCTGGCAGGAGAAGGGACACCATTGCCCCAGAACTCCTGGATAAGCCTCTTAGCAACTCATGAGGGTAGTGGATGATTCTCCAGGAGAATAGATGACGCTTTATCTGATCATCCAGCTCTTTGACAAGAAGGACAGTGATTCCCCTCCCATTCTCTAGCCTGTAGAATCAGAATCCCAGGAGCTGTCACCTTGGTTCCCATACACACACTGCCATCTGCTGGGAGGATGGAGGAGCAATCCAGAGGCTGCACTTAAGTTCAGGCTCAAGCCAGAAGTCTTGTCCCTAGAAACATCATCTCCTGCTAGTTCCAGAAGATGCCCCAGCCTCCCTCCTGGCCTGCCTGCCTTCCTGCTTCCTCTGGCCCCCTATACCCTCTCTCACATCCCCTCAGGGTGCCAATTTTTCTCTCTCTTTGGTTCCTCTTCCCCAACTCCCCACCTTAGACAGTTGCTTGCAGAGGGCAGATTTGGTTCCAAGCACAGAGGTGCAGGTACAGAAAAGGGGTTCACCACACAGTTGCTGAGGGCTGCGGCAGGAGGGCTTTGGGGCATGTGGGCCCTCAGGGCAGGAGATGATACCTATGCTTTCTGCCATGCATGGAACAGGACAGAGAGGACACAGGGTCCCACCTGTTGGAAGTCTGGAGGGAAGGTCACAGGGAAGTGTTGCCACCAATCTGCCCAAGGGCTGCAGGCCCAGAAACCAAGGCCATTCCAGAGCTGCCCTGAAGCCTGGAGGTGCCTGTGTGTGTGTGTGTGTGTGTTTGTGTGCGCCTCTTCTGCAAACTCTGGTAGCAAGTTGGGGAATCAGAGCCACCTAGCAGAGCAGCAGAGGTGGAAGAGCCTGTATTAGTCTGTTCTCACTCACGCTGCTAATTAGGACATACCTGAGACTGGGTAATTTATAAAGGAAATGAGTTTAATTGACTCACAGTTCCACATGGCTGGGGAGGCCTCACAATCATGGTAGAAAGCAAATGAAGAGCAAAGTCACTTCTTACATGGCAGCAGACAAGGAAAGTTTGTGCAGGGGAACTCCCATTTATAAAACCATCAGATCTCGAGAGACTTATTGACTACCACGAGAACAGTATGGAGGAAACCACACCCATGATTCAATTACTTCCACCTGGCCCCACCCTTGACACATGGGGATTATTACATTTAAGGTAAGATTTGGGTGGGGACACAGCCAAACCATGTCAAGCCCTTTGAGGCCTCCCATCAGAACCCTCACTTTATGGATGAGAAAACAGGCTCAGAAATAGGGTGCATCACACTGACCCTCCTGATAAGGACTATGCAAGGACCTTGCTGAAGGACTTAGAGGACGTCTAGTCTAATCCCTTCACTTAATCCTTTCGCAGATGGAAACCAAGGCCTGGAGAATAGCAGGAGGGAGGGACACTGCTCTGCATGAGGTTACGATGCTAGTTAGTATCTGCCTTGTGCTTTTTATGTGCACCAAGCTGCCCCAGTGTGAAGAGGTCAGCTCCTAATGTAGGATCTGCTGAAGTCAGGGGGCTTCAAGGTTAGGGGTGAGCAGGGTGACTGCCCAGGCTTCCAGTGAGGAGGAAGGCTGAGGCAGCAGCCGCTGGCTGCCCTGTCCTGCTGTGATGTTTCCACCTATCCCTTGCTGTTCAGAGCAAGGCCAAGGTAGGGTGCTTATTTATTCTTGTGCTTTTATTTACTCATCTTCTATTCATTCACATCCTGTCAGTGTATATTGTTTATGTTATAAATCATATGTATTCCCACACTCCCTCTTATGGAAAAGGCCCAAGAATACAGATTGTTCTAAGGCTCTGAAAACAGCAGTGGTGGCAGCACTATGTCTCCACCCTCCCTGGGGCCTCCCACAGATTGCAGAATTTCCTATGTCAAGCTGAAAGCTGAGGCCACCTAGTCCCAGAGCAACCACTCAGTGCAGCATGTGCATCTGACCTTTGACAGACAAAGTATGAGACAGAGGAGGAATGAGATGAGGTGGAGCTCTGCAGGGAAACCCAAGAATGGCATTTTCCCCACTGCCCCTTCCTGAGCTGGCAAGGAGGGCTGGTTTGGGGCAACAGCTGCCTGAAACCATCTGAAGGGATAAAGCAGATCTAAGATAGTCTACAGGAAAGCCTCAAGCCAAAAGCCAGAGAGGCACATTGCAAATACCAAGACCAAAAGAGAAGCAGCAGATTTGTGAAAAGAGTCGGAGCCAGGAATTGGTAACCTAATGGGGCATGGCATTTGAGAAAAAGCAAGTCAGGAATAAATGCAGCAGGCCTAGGAGGGGCCTGGCAGATAGTTGCAGTTTGCATTTACAGACTGACTTACGTGGGGTGGGAGGGCCTGGAGGTCTGGCCAGACTGAGATTTCAAAAGCTGGGCTAAGCAAATGTATCTTGAAGCTGTGAGAATGAACAAAAGAAATATATATATATATATATATATATATATATATATATATACACACACATATATATACACACACACATACATATCCTTCACAAATCTTCTTCTTCTCCTTTAGTCTGACATTTGCAATCTATCTCTCTGGTTCTCGGTTTGAGGCTTTCCTGTAGATTAGCTTGGATTCCGCTTACTTCCTTCAGATGGTTTCAGGCAGCTGGTGCCCCAACGCAGCCCTCCTTGCCAGCTCAGGAAGCGAGTGGGGTGGGGGGGTATATATATATATATTTGGGAGGGTTGTTCATTTATATATATATATATATATATATATATAGAGAGAGAGAGAGAGAGAGAGAGAGAGAGAGAGAACAAAACCCTAAACAGTATTTCAATTGCATATCAAAACTTTTGGATATGTCTAAAGCTCTACTCAGAGGAAGAGTCATAGCCTCAAACACACTGTTAGACAAGTAACTAATAACTAGTACCAAAGACAAACTCTGAAATCACAGTGGTTTAACAGAATAAAGGTTATTTCTTGTTCAGTTTCCATGCCTGTTTCAGTTATTAGGGATGTAGGCTGATGGAGAAGCTATACCATCTGGAACTCATGGCCTATAAGGCCATAGTAAAAACAGAAGAAAAAGGAGGGAGAAAACATACTGGCTCTTAGCTCTCTCAGTTCAGATAAAACACACATCACTTCTGCTGACAGTAAATGGACTAGATCAACTTACATGGCTAAAACCAAATTTCAAGGGATGCTGTGATATGACAGAGTAGCATGTGTGTATCCAGTGCTGCCTATCTCAGCTACACATTAAACATGAGACTAGAAAAAATTCAAATAATTTAATTGACTTATGCATCCAACTAAAGAAATAAGAAAAAAACCAAAATCATCCTAAGAAAAGCAGTAAAAAGAAACTAATAACGAAAATATAATTTAATTCATTAAGGACCATTTATTAGCTGCCCAACTGATGAAAAGGCTAAAATAAAATAGATAAATTATTACATGTTGAGTATCCCTTATATGAAATGCTTGAGGGGCCAGAGGTGTTCTGGACTTCAGACTTTTTCAGATTTTGGAATATCTGCATATACATAATGAAGTGTCTTTGGGATGTGACCCAAGTCTAAACATGAAATTCATTGATGTTTCATATAGATCTTGCACACATAGCCTGGAAGTAGTTCTACACGATATTTTAAATAATTTTGTGTATAAAACAAGTTTGTGTACTTTGAACCATCAAAAAGCAAAGGTGTCACTATCTTAGCCTCCCATGTGGATGATCTGTGGTTATTTGGCATCATCGTCTTTTCTAACTTTGAATTTATATGCTACCAACAAGCCCTTTCTTATATTTATTCACACAGAAGTATGTAACAGTAAAAAATGTGTTATACCCTTAATTCATGAAAAAAATGATGTGTTCAAAGTAACTAAGCAGCACAATAGCACTCCCAGAATACCTGGATCAGCTGTTAAACACAGCAACAACAAACGATGACAGGCTTCTGGTCTCCTGACGTGGCATCAGGTCAGTGTTAGAAAAGGTTTGAATTTTGGAACATTTCAGATTTTCAGATTAGAGATGCTTAACCTGTAGTTAATTCAATCAAAAAGAAGCAAAGAAGCACAAATACACAAAACAGGGAAATAATCACAAATATGTAAAAGTTAAAATATTATCATTTTAAAATTTCATAACTCCATGCTAACGTATTTTTAAAGTGTTGTGAAATTATTTGTAGGAAAATGTTATCAAAATTGACTAAAGATATGTTAATAATCATGGAAGATATTGAGAAAGTTGTAAAAGAAATAATACTTATATATACATGCATATGTACACATATACAAATAGTTTCTCATATAAACTCTTTCAGACCTCTGAAGAGCAGATAATTCTGAAGTTGAACTATTCCAGTGCATAAAAAGTAAAAAAGTCTCAGGGGTCTTTGTAACAAAACAAGTTAAACAATTGGTGGCAAGAACACATGGACACATGGCAGGGAACAACGCACACTGGGGCCTGTCAGGGGAGGGTGGAGGTGGAGGGCAGAGCATCAGGAAGATTAGCTAATGAATGCTGGGCTTAATACCTAAGTGATGGGTTAATCTGTGCAGCAAACCACCATGGCACACATTTATCTATGTAACAAACCTGTACCTCCTGCACATGTACCCCAGAATGTAAAATAACAGTTAAAGAAAAAAATACATAAATAAAAAGTATGATCCATCCATGCTTAAAAACATATGCTGCCATAAGAATATCTTTAAAACATGTCACGTGAAAAAAGCAATGTATATTAAGAAATGTATCTTGCTTTTTTCACGTGACATGTTTTATATACATTTACATATGTATACGTAAATATATACATGCAGAAACATGAAAATTGATCGTAAAACTTGACAAGACACAAAAACTACTACAGATTAATTTCACTTTTTAAAAATAAATAAATTAAAATTATTTATATATTTATTCTGAGATCAGGTTATGAGACTGGGTAATTTTTGTATCTTTATTTTATAAAGATGGGTTTCACCATGTTGCCCAGGCTGGTCTTAAACACCTGGGCTTGAGCAATTCACCCACCTTGGCCTCCCAAAGTGCTGGGATTACAGGCACGAACCACCATACCCAGCCTAATTTCATTTTTGAATAGGAAAGCAAAAATATTAAATAAAATATTAGAAGTAGAACTTAGTAGCATCTTTTTGACAATACCAAGTAAAATTCATACCAGAAATGCAAGAGTGATTTAAAATTAGGAAATATGTTAATATAATTACCATGTTAATACACTTAGATGTCTTCAGACTAAAAGCATTGTGCTTAATGTTGAGACTTTAGAATCATTACTATCAACATCAGGAATAAAGTCAGGGTACGCTCTAATACAACTATTATTTAACACTGTTGTGCAGTTATTGACCAATATAAATAGCCAGGAGAAATAAATACAAGATCTGAAATTGGGAAGAGGAGGTAAAATTACAATTATTTGTAACTGATACAAAAAAGTTCAAACAATTTAACAGAAACAACAAATGGTAAATGACAATTAGAAATATAAAAACAGATTTTTCCTATATGAAAAATGAGTTAGTATAGGAAAAAAGTTCACATTTACAACAGTAGTAAAATCAGAAATACATTTGAGAAAAAGTGTTTAGAACCTATAAACCTCTACTGAGGAGCAAAAGGACTAAAATAAATGAAGATACAACCAATGTTTGGTTATAAACAAAATAATTTTATAAAGATAGGAATATCAATAAATAGATGTATACATTAATTGTGACACCAATCCTATCAGTGGCTTGGAAAGTGATTATAATGTTAATGTATAATTTGTACATATGAGTAGTAAAATTCTAGATAAAAAGAGGAATGATAATGAATTAGCTCCACCTGATAACAAAACATATTATTAAGCTATGGTAAATAAAACAGTATACTACTGACAGTACACTGATAATTGGCACAGAATGGAGAGTCCAGAGAGAAATCAAAACACAGATGTGAGTTTACTATAAGGGTAGCATTTTGAATCAACAATTGAAAGGCTGGTTATTCAATAGGTGGTGCTGACTCATCAGCTAGTCTTTTTCAGGGGGCAGGGGAGGGAGAAGCAACAGCATCGCCATTACCACTATTATCCTGGACTCCTACCCAGAGGGGAAATGGTTATAGCGAAGGAGCGTAAATGAGGGACATAAGATCATAACACAGAGAACCTGTGACTTTAGGGTCCCGGCTGTGAGCCTTATAAATCTGTTGAAAGCTGAAGAAGATTGGAAGACAGGCACCATGGGCAGGTAACATAACAGATTTGCTGAGAGGCTATTTGCTGCTACTGGCTTCAGTTGAAGCTGTGAACTACCTTAGCTCACTCTTCTATCTCCTCTTTCCACTCTATTCTTCAACAAATAACTCACTCTATTTAAAGATGAGAACCAATCCCCTGGAAATTACACAGGACCTTAGCAAAGTGTTGGGGTTGGAGAACATAAGAAAAGGAACATAAACAAAAAGCAGATGAAGAACAAATTTCAGCAGGAATTACCCACACAAACAATGGAAGGATTCAGACAAATAATTTCCCACAGCTTTCATTAAATTACGGAGGACATAATCTCTCTTTCTGAAGAAAAATTTAGAGAACAGACACAGGGTATAGAGAAGAGCTTATAAAAATAAAACAATACTCTGGCGAAAGTCAAGAAAATAAATGAAAGCAAAATAGAAAGAATACTACAGAGATCCACTTCACATCAGAAACACCAAATAACATTTAAAAATGAGTGCAAATACAGCCAGAATCCTTAGGGTCAGAATGAAGGAAATCACATAAGACAAAATGGAATAACAATGTTTTTAAAAATAGACATAATTATGAGGAAGTTGATAGATAAGGAAACCCAATATATATAATGGGTGTTTCTTAAGAAGACAATATTTCTAATAAAATAAAAGCTACCTACCTGTCTTTTTTTTTTTTTTAGCTCTCTCTGTATGCATGTAGGAGTGTATATGTCAGAGAGATTTCTGAAATGATGTTCATCAAGAGTTAGAGATAGTTGTTTCTGAATCCTGATGTTTGAGAGTGAATGTTAGCTTTCTTCCTTATATCTTGTAAAATAAACACATATTAGTTTTATAAAATCATTTTCATTCAAAGAAAAAGTCAAAGAATTAAAACAACCAATGGTTCTGAAAAGCCAAGAATTAAAAGCAGTTTATATAAAAATTAACTTTAAGTGGGTAATAGACCTAAGGGTAAAAATGTAAAACTATAAAACTCATAGAAGCAGACATAGGGAAAATATCTTGACCTTGGGTTAAAGAGTTCTAGATATGACACTAGAAGTACAATCCATAAAATAAAGAATTGATAAATTAAACTCCATCAAAATTTAAAAATTTTCTCTGTGAAGAATATGGTTAAGGAAATAAAAACATTGGCTGGGCATGGTGACTCATACCTGTAATCCCAGCACTTTGGGCAGCCAAGGTGGACAGATTGAGCTCAGGAGTTTAAGACTAGTCTGGGCAACATGGTGAAACCCCATCTCTACAAAAAATACAAAAATTAGCCGGGCATGGTGGCATGCGCCTGTAGTCCCAGCTACTTGGGAGGCTGAGGGAGGAGGATGGCTTGAACCCAGGAGGCAGAGGTTGCAGTGAGCTGAGGTCACATCACTGCACTCCAGCCTGGACAACAGACCCAGACCCTGTCTCTAAACAATGACAACAAAACATAACATCAGCCACAGACTGGGAGAAAATATTTGCAAATCACATATCTAACCCTCAAAACTCAACAATAAGAAAACAACTCAATTTTTTAAATGGCAAAGGGCTTAAATAGACACTTCACCAAAGGTATACTGATAACAAATAACCATATAAAAAGATGCTCAACATCATTAGTTATTAGGTAAGTAAAAAATAAAACCACAATGACATGCCAGCATACACACTAATGTGGCTAAAATTAATAAAACAAAACTGACAGTATTAAGTGCTGATGAGAATGTGGAGCAACTGGAACTCTCAGTCCTGGTAGAAATGCAAAAGAATACAGCCACTCTGGAAAACATAAGCACTTCCCAGAAAAGCAAAACATAACGTGCACCTATGTCCCAGTCATTTCATTTTTTTTTATATTTAGAGAAACAATAACTTATGTTTCCACAAAAATAAGTACTCAATGTTTATAGCAATATCTCATGATCACCAAAAACTGGAAACAACCCAAATATCCTTCAGTAAGTGAATAAACTGTGCTGTATACACACAATAGAATATCACTCAGCAATAAAACGCTATGCATTGTTGATACACATAACAACCTGGATGAATCTCAAATGCATCACGCTAAGTGAAAGAACTCAGTCTCAAAAGATTATATACCATATAATTACATTTATAAGATATTCTGGAAAAGGCAAAAATATAGGAACAGAAAACAGATCAGTGGTTGTCAGGGGTATGTGATGGGGATAGGTCTTAATAAAGGGGCAGCAGGTGGGATTCTTTGGGATGTTGGAATTGTTGTTTCATGTGTGTGGCAGTGGTTACAAGAATCTATGTAAGTGTAAAAACTCATAGAAAAAAGTGAATTTGACAGCTTGTCAATTTAAAAATGTCACTGCCTCCCCACACCCTGTATACATTTAGCTTTCCACATTCAAAACCTTCTTGATATAAATGAAGTTATGTTAACTAAGAAAGTAGATCAGGGGAGTTGGTATAGAATAACACTTGGATCTACAGGTGCCATGATTTTATAAAGACATGAGATTATATCCTTATGGTGACACTAGCTCATTTACATAGCTGCATCAGTTTCATAGGAAAACAAAAAAATAAATAAATCAAGACCACCCTGAGGGGGTCTCACGTGGGAATGATCCCCACAGTTCGTTCTCATGTGAGACCCCTCACCACCCAAAGTACAACAAGTACAAAAGTATAACAAATTACCACTTCAAAGGAATATTGAAAACAAGGCTATTGAGAGTTTCTGCTACATATTAGTTTGGCACCCATTTTATATTTGCCTTTTGTTTTGGTCATGTATTATTGAGAAAATCCTACATAGACCAATGGAACAGAACACAGAGCCCAGAAGTAATGCCACACACTTACAACTATCTGATCTTTGACAAAGCCAACATACACAAGGAATGGGGGAATAACTTTCTAGTCAATAAATGGTGCTAGGATAACTATCTGAGTAACTATGTGGAAGATTGAAACTGGACCCCTTCCTTACATCATATACAAAAATTAACTCAGGATGGATTAAAGGCTTAAATGCAAAACCTAAAACTATAAAAATCCTGGAAGGTAACCCAGGAAATGCCATTTTGGACATAGGACCTGGCAATGATTTTATGACAAAGATGCCAAAAGCAATACCAACAAAAACAAAAATTGATAAATGAGACCTAATTAAACTAAAGAGCTTCTGCACAGCGAAAGAAATTCTCAACAGAGTAAACAGATAATCTGTAGAATGGGAGAAAATAATTGCAAGGTACGCATCAAACAAAGGTCTAATATTCAGACTCTATATGGAACTTAAACAAATTTACAAACAAAAACCAAACTACCCCCATTAAAAAGTGGGCAGAAAACATGAACAGATATTTTTCAAAAGAATACATATATGCAGCCCACAAGCATATAAAAAAAGCTCAACATCACTAATCACAACATCGCTAATCAACATCACTAATGCAAATCAAAACCACAATGAGATACCATCTCACATCAGTCAGGATGGCTATTACTAAAAAGTCAAAAAATAACAGATGCTGGTGAGGTTGTGGAGAAAAGGGAACACCTTTACACTGCTGGTGGAGTGTAAAGTAGTTCAGCCATTGTGGAAAGCAGTGTGGCAATTCCTCAAAGAACTTAAACAGAATTAGCATTTGACTTAGCAATCCCATTACTGGGTATATACCCAAAGGACTATAAATCATTCTACCATAAAGACACATGCATGCGTGTGTTCATGGCAGCACTATTTACAATAGCAAAGACGTGGAATCAACCTAAATGCCCATCAGTGGTAGACTGGATAAAGAAAGCGTGGTACATATTCACCGTGGAATACTACACAGCCATAAAACAGAATGAGATCACATCCTTTGCAGCAACATGAATGGAGCTGGAGGCCACTACCCTAAGCAAATTAACGCAGGAACTAAAAAACAAATACCACATGCTCTCACTTATAGATGGGAGCTAAACAATGAGAACACATGAACACAAAGAGGAAAACAACAGACATCGAGGCTTACTTGTGGGTGAAGGGTGGGAGGGGGGAGAGGATCAGAAAAAATACCTATCAGGTACTATGCTTATTACCTGGGTGACAAAATAACCTGTACTCTAAACTCCTGTGACAATTTACCTAAATAACAAACCTGCACACATACCCCTGAATCTAAAGTAAGTTAAAAAATAATAAAAAAGAAAATCCTGACACCCAGAGAAGCATAGTGAAAATAACAATGTATTTTCAGTTCACCTTGCACCCTCAAGATAATCTTCAGTTAACTTGTTTCAGAAGCTTGAAAGAGAACAGTAGAAAATCATCATTTGTTGACAGAAAATCACAAAATTATCTAACTGCTTACATACCTTGTGAGAAATAACGTGTTACAAGTGAAACTTAAAATAACCTTTTGTGGACACACTTAGAAGAACTCCAAATACATTCACAGAAATGGCAGAATGATCTTTATTCCCAAGCTATATATTTTTTTTCTTGAGACAGAGTCTCGCTCTGTTGCCAGGCTGGAGTGCACTGGCATGATCTTGGCTCATGGAAACCTCGAACTCCTGGGTTCAAGAGATTCTCCTGCCTCAGCCTCCCGAGTAGCTGGGACTACAGGTACACACCACCATGTCCAGCTAATTTTTGTATTTTTAGTCGAGACAGGGTTTCATCATGTTGGCCAGGATGGTCTCGATCTCCTGACTTCATGATCCACCCTCCTCGGCCTCCCAAAGTGCTGGGATTACAGGTGTGAGCCACAGAGCTCGCCTTTTTTTTTTTTTTTTAAAGTAAGTTAACCTGACAGTAATAGTGCATCAGGAATTGCCAATATATTCAAATTTAATATACAATACATTCAAGCATGCATTTTACTCTCAAAAATATTTAAAAATATATTTGAAAACAAAATTAAGAACAAGCATTGAAAGAAGCCCTACAGCATCTAGGCTTCTATAAAACACCATTTTAAAACCACCCAGCTGTCCCTTGATAAAACCATCTAAGCCAGCGTGAGACTGTGAATGATCAATATTCAATGCAAACCTGTTCCCAGTTTATTTACCCAGTTACGGTTTTCAGTTGCTATATAACATACCTATAAGCTTACATTCAGTTAGTGAGGTTACTCAAAGCACTTAGTATAATCCAGACACTGTTATCTTTATTCACGCACCCAATAAATATTTACTTAAGTCTACCATGTCACGGGCACTGCTCTGGGCACTGGGGATACAGAAGTGAGCAAGTTGACAAAACTCCCTGCCCTAATGTAGCCTCTACTCCAGAGGGGAGGGACAGGCAATCAAGGAAGGTAATATTAGAAGATGGTAAGTGCAAGGAAGAAGATAAAACAGGGCAGGAAGATCAGGAGTGTTGTATTTGAAATAGGTTGGTCATGGAAGGCCTCATTGAGAAAGGAAATATTTGAGCATAGACTTGAAGGAGGTGGGAGACTGAGCCGTGTACATACTTGGTGTAAGAACATCCCAGGTGGAGGGCACGAGTGCAAAGGCTCTGGGTAGATGCTTCCCAGGCATGTTTGAGTGAAAACAGGGGCCCAGTATGACTGGAGCTGGGAGCAAAGAGACTGTAGTAAGAGATGGGCTCAGAGAGGTGAGGATATTTGGATATTTATAAACTTCGGCTGCCTGGGGACCTTTAACCATGTAAAATCAGGATCTAATTCCTCTCCCTTCCTCCTTCCATTCAAGGATCAATATCTTCCAGTGTACTAGGGAGAAATAACCTTTGTCTCAAGTGCATTTTTGACCTGGACACATGCAGCCTGCTCCTCTGCTTGCCCTTGGTGGCACCACAGCCCCCTATTCACACCATTTCTAGTTACTGAGCGGTTGGAATTAGCATGATCATTCTTCACTGCTGCTGCCTCTGCCCTAGTCTTATAAGGGGGAAGTCCCTTGCTCCATACAGAGAAGAGTGCCCTGCCTTATTCCCTGGGACCACTGACACAGCCCATGTTGTAGCCCAGACTTTTCTAAAGGCTTGAGGAAACCATAAGAGGATTACAGCGGAGGAGGAAAATCTCAGTAGCATCTTACTGAAACCATGGCCCACCTGCCATCTCCCCCCACAGGGAGTTCTTTCCTGGCTGACTCTCTGTTAGGCCCAGCTTCTCCAAAAATCCCAGGTCTTCAAACGCTGTTCCCTCTTCTTCAAACCCCAGGCTATAAAATTCCCAAATTTTACCACACAACAACTTTTCATCAAAGGGAAACACCACTTTATTCTGAAAAGCCCCTTCATCCTTGTCTCAACCCCTACTCTGTCCAGATGTGCCGCTGGGCCTTGCCTTTGCATAATCAGAAGATTCACAGAAGCCTTTTCCCTCTGCCAAGGTAAAGTCTTCCGCAGGCCCTATAATGTAGAAACAACTGCCAGTAGCTTTTCAAAAATGTCAACATTTTACTCCTATGATACTTGATACAGTTTAAAACTATTATGTGTTATAAAAAATATAAACCAGGAGCCACATTACTTATTTATTGCATACCCAGCTTCCTGGGGTGTGAGTTGCTGACCAAGCAGCAGGTATGACCTCAGCCAGGTAGGGACTCTTTAACCATCAGGCACAGTGAGCACTAACATGTTTTAATGTCCCAGTGGCAAAAAAGGCATCAATGTAATTAAGTTATGAAAAACACAAAAGGGAAGGTTAGGAAGAATTAAACTGACTTCTTTTGTGATTCTTTTCCAGGTTCTAGGTTCCTGATCCATAGTCTCCACTGGAAGCAAGTCAGACATTAAATAATAATAATATGCACCAGTAGTAGTATATAATCTGTGACAGTGGTAGTAGTATTCAATCTGTGACAGGCTCTATTCAAAATGCTTTGCATGTAAACTCACTTATTCTTTGTAAGAGTCATTAATACTTTCAGTTGCAAGAGACAGAAATCCAATTCAAGCAAGTTTAACACATACAGGAAGAAATGTATTGGTTCACATGCCTGGGAAGAATTCAGAGCAGCTTCGAAACAAAGAATGAGAGGGAGCAAAAAGAGTCTTGGGGATGAAACCATCTGGCACCACCAAGCTCACTCTTCACCCCACTTATTTCTGCTGGCTTCTCTCTCACCTTCTTCAAACAGGCCTACTCCATGTGGTAGAGAAAATAGTTGCTGGAAACCCAAACTTTACCTCTTAGTTTGGGCTCCCCTTAAAACAGACTCCAAAACAAAAGTTTGGGCGTACCACTTTATTTGGAAGGTGAAGAAGTAAAATGAGGGAGAAGGGAAGTGAGACAAAGAAGGGGAGGAAACCCCAAACGGGTGTTTCAGTGAGTGGGTTCCAACTGGAGCAAGTAGATCTCAATCGTACTGGGATGCCTTAAAAAGAATGTGTGGAGCACCGCTCAGAATTGAGCCCCTGAAGAGCAAGGAAGCTCAGGTGTTTATCTGCCCACTTCCCTCCTTCATTGTTTGAGAGTTGTTCTGGGAGTGGTAACTCTCCAGCTGGACTAGCTTGCTCCTAGGACCAGAGAACAGCTTTATGCAGAGAGACACAGGGGCTGAGTTTGTGTGCAGTGACTGCAGGCAACCTCAAGGGTAAACCAGTGGATATGAGTAGAGCACCTATACCATCCGTTACAACTCCTTCCAGCCCCATGGCCCCCAAAGCAGCATGGAGCTGCTTCTCCTCCAGCTACAGCAAGCCCAGCAAGGGACCTGATCTATCAGGCTTCGATCACATGGCTGCTGTGGATCAATCACAGATCCAGGGGAACAAAACACTGCTTCCTAGAAAGAGGGGCAGCTTCATCTATTGGAATACGAAAAGTTCCCCTAGTCCTTTTCTGGTAACCACAACCCATATTCGTTACTTAAGTAGTGGATCATAAGAAGAAGAGAGACTGGACTTGCTCTGCCCAGGAACCAGGGAACTGGCAGACACAGACCTGCCTGGTTCTCCAGTTTTCACCAACTTGATCCCCTGCAGAAAGAAAACAGTCATTATCAAAAAGCCAATTGTCATTCTGCCTCTTTAGACAAATTCCCATTAAAGATAAAGCAAATTTTAATTAGATTAAGTATCCAATTATTGTAATTACATTTTTTAAAAATTCACATCATGAAGATGACCCTTTTTAAAAGGGTTACCGGAATAATTAGTGTATTCATATTAACCAAAATGTGTTGGATAATATTTATACCCAGAAGACAAAGTACATTACACACATTTCACCTTTGGGGAAAGCTTGCAAATGTTTTGGCAGTGGCATGAATATTTATAGGCAAGAGTGTGCTTTAGCAAGATTATGTGAGGAAGCATTTAAATGCTCACCAATTTTTACCCAGGGGTAAAGTATACAGAAAATGTAGTGCAGAGATTATGGATATGCAAAGTGTGACTTAAGCGGGGAATTTCTATCAGTTTGCTTAATTAATTGGCACCAAAGACTATTTCTCCTTATTCAAGGCAGAAAGGCCCAAGGTATCCAACTGTGACTTCTCTCTGCTCTGTGTCCCCCAGGGGCAGAGGCCAGTGACGAGAGCTGGTAGGAAAGCAGTAAGGACATTCTCACCTTGACCACTCACTGCCAAGAAACCTCTATCTTCATAACCCTAACCTTCACCCACCTGTCCCCAGTTGGGTAGAGCTTTAGGAAAGGAAATATGGGCCTTCTAGAGGCCTCCTCCCAAAGGTTTTCCTCAAATCCTCAAGAACTCTTCCCTTTTCTGATTCCAATTTTCTTTCTTCAGACCTGCCTGTGATCTGCAGCAGCTGCTGCCGTTTTGTCTCACACACGATTGCCTTCCAGGCTCTATCACATTTGCTAGATCAGTGGGAGGGAGGCAGCACAGTTTCCATTTCACAGATGAGAAAACGGGGCCCCCAGAGCTTGGAATAACTCCGAGAACCACGCCACAGAACTGGCCTCATAAGGAAGCTCCCGAGTCACAGCTCCCAGACCATGGCCTCTGCTCTGCCTGTCAGGAGCCTGAGCTGTGGCTGCTCCAGCCGTTTCCTCTCACAGATAGCTTTCAAATCAAAGTTGGACACAGGTATGTCTGATCGGGGAAACAGTTAACTATTTGCCTAGTAGCAAGAGAGGCTGGGAAATGTAGGTTGTTGGATTGATTCTACACTGAGAACCTGAGACTCAATGTGGGTAACATCAAACAAAGAAAGGGTATTCAAAGATTGTGGACATCCACAATTGGCAGGTGTTCATCACATTTCCCTTATCCCTGATCAAAATTCTACCCATCTTTCAAAGTCCAGGTTCCATATACCCTCCTCCGTGCATCCTGTCCCATCTCTTGCCTTCCTTCTCTAACCTCTTCATTCTAAACTTCGGAGTTACAGGCCTTGCTCCCTTCTGCTCAGTGTTCTGGGCACCTGGATCTCATCTTCCTGCTAACCACCTTGATTTCCTGGCTGTAGTAAGGTGTATGACTCTCCACAATAAGGACACCACAGTGGACTTTTTTTTATTTTTATTTTTTGAGATGGAGTCTTGCTCTGTCACCCAGGCTGGAGTGCAATGGGATCTCGGCTCACTGCAACCTCCGTCTCCCGGGTTCAAGCGATTCTCCTGCCTCAGCCTTCTGAGTAGCTGGGATTACAGGCGCATATAACCATGCCCAGCTAATTTTTGTATTTTTAGTAGAGACAGAGTTTCACCATGTTGGCCAGGCTGGTCTCGACTCCTGACCTCGTGATCTGCCTGTCTTGGCCTCCCAAAGTGCTGGGATTACAGGCATAAGCCACTGTGCCAGGCCTGGACTCTTCTTTAAAATTACTTTCAGAGCCTAAGATATATCCTTGGAATCTCCTCTGAGGTGGCAAAGCCTGAGAGAGAGAGAGAGATTTATTTTAGGGAATTGGCTTATGTGATTTTAGAAACTGGCAAGTCCAAATTCTGCAAGGTGGGCCAACAAGCCGGAGACTCAGGAAGGGCAGAAGCTGCAGTTCAAATCCAGAGTTCAGTCGGCTGCAGAATTCCTTCTTGCTGGGGGGAAGTGGGTCTTTTGTTCTATTCAGGCCTTCAAATGATTGGATAAGGCCCACTCACATTATGGAGGGCAATCTGCTTTACTCAATGTCTACAGACTCAAATGTTCATCTCATCCAAAATACCCTCACAGAAACATCCAGAATTAAGTTTGACCACATATCTAGGCACCATCACCCAGCCAAACTGACACAATCATTACAGTCATTTCAGGGACAAATTTGGTGGCAAATTCAGTGAGTTTTTGAAGTGAGACTCTCTGGGGTGACTCTTCAAGGAAACTGATTGCTGATTCCTGGAGAGAGGTCTAGTTGCTTGGAGCAGTGGCAGAATCAATGTGTGTTTGAGAAAGCAGCAGCCTCATACTTGAACAAATACCTTCGGTGAACGAGTCTTATGCTCAGCCATATCACAGGAGAAGCACCCTATCCTCCTGGGACTCCCAACTAGGTGAAAAGGCCCAATAAACCCATGAGAAACAGTGTCCACAGGAATCTAGTGAAAGGTAGAGTCAGAATGGGGTGGAATCTGAGAGAGTCTCCTGAAAGAAATCCATAGTGTTTGGGCCTTATATTTTAGGGAAGATTGACTATGAAAGGGGAGGAGGGAAGAAAATTGGGTAAAGGAGCATCTTAAGAGAAGAATACACAGAGTTCATGCTGACCCAGAGAGGAGGGGATGATTTTGGGCAAGTGAATGAATTATACTTCAAAGATGAAGGTCCTTGAAAGGGTAGCCAATGAGCTGAGACTAAATATGGCAGCCAAAGGGAGTCATGGAAGTCTTTTGAGCAGAAGAGGATCCCAAGCTCAGATTTCAGCCTGGTCTGGAGGGTAAAGCACACTGGATAAGACTTAGGAGACGATAGGCAGAGAGTTTATAAGAAAGCAACTACTTCATGTCCATGTTCTTCTTTCTTGGTCTTCTTCCTCTTTCTTCTATTTCCTTCCCACCTCTCCCCAGCTTCTCTCCCATGTTATTTTTATTTTCCAATCTGAATTCTTCCTCCTCCAAATACCCTGTGTGAGTTCTCCTCTGTCTTCCCACTTCTTTCTTCAGTTGCTCATGGGCTTGTCCTCCAGGGAGACCTCATATTTAGGAAATAAAGAAATAGCTGTCAACTTAATCCCAGGAGAAGTTTTTCCATAATGACTTATAAGTAAATGCCCCAGAAATATAGTTTCCTGGCTTGGCACGGTGGCTCACACCTGTATTCCCAGCACTTCTTTGGGAGGCCAAAGCAGGCACATCACGAAGTCAGGAGATTGAGACTATTCTGGCTAACATTGTGAAACCCCGTCTCTACTAAAAAGACAAAAATTAGCTGGGTGTGGTGGCGTGTGCCTGTAATCTCAGCTACTCAGGAGGCTGAGGCAGGAAAATGACTTGAACCAGGGAGTTGGAGGTTGTAGTGAGCTGATCATGCCACTGCACTCCAGCCTGGCAACAGAGTGAGACTCCTTCTCAAAAAAAAAAAAAAAAAAAAAAAAAGGAATATAGCTTCCTCAACTTCCCTCCCCCCATGTTATAATTCAGTAAGTGCCCTAATGTTACAGAAATTTTGACTTAAAATTTAAAGTAAATTTTAAGCCTTCCAACTCATAATGATAAACATTCTGGGGCACTTTCCCACAGGCTGTCAGACAGGAAAAGGACACAAGGAATAAACAGATTTCTAAAGTTCAGCAAATGAAGGGTTTAGCTATTGTTTTTGAAGACTGTTTCCTCTTTGCTATCCAAAAGAACTGGCAGACACAGCAGAGGTGGTGTAGAGAATCCTCCTCTGGGAGTTGGGAGAACTGGGTTTCAATCCTGGTGCAGCCATGAATGATCAGGGCAATTGACAGCAAATCTTTGCCCCTTGTAGACCCCAGTTTTCCCTTTAGTCTAATAAAAAGAGAATTGAGAAAACTGACAACTGATCCCTAAGGGCCTCTCAGTCTCCCCTCCCCTGATCACCTTCAGTCTTCTGGAATGGGTCCCTTGAAGGGTACCAGTCTCAAAGGATGCTTTGGGGATGCCAAGTCCAGCCCAGAATGTACTGTTTAGAAGATGCTGTTAAGTCCTCAGGGAGAAAACAGAAAATCCCTGGTTGCATTTAAGCACCAAAGGGAGCCCCTGTGCAAAGCTGGAGTGATTCCTGAATACCTCTTTGCCAATTTCCAAACCTTCACCACACTCAAAAAGTCCTTTCCCACCCCACCCTGAGTCCTTTCTCAGATAATGACTCAAACACATCCTTTACCAAGAAAATGGAGGCAATGAGAAATGAAACCCCTTGACTTTCTGTCCCTGCACCACTCCTTTTATTAATATAGGCACCTGAATCCACTCCATCTCCTTTCCTTTAAGCTGATCCCTACTGCCAGGGTGCTCAGTGTTGGCCCCCATGTCTGTTCCACAGTCTGGGCTTTGCTCCAACATTGGTCTCCTTTGCTTCTACATTTTCCATCTCCTCTTTTCTGACATTTTTCTTCGAAATGTATAAACATGTTTTTCTCTTCCCTTAGGAAAGGCACCCTCAAGTTATCACTGTAACTTTTCAATGACAACTCCATATAGAGTGCGCTGTATTTGGTATCTCTACTTCCTTGTCATTTCCTCCTTATTCAGCCTATAGCCATTAGACTTCTGATCTGAATTCCCTACCATTACTTCTTTTTTTTTTTTCTTTTTGAGACAGAGTCTTGTTCTGTTGCCAAGGTTGAAGTGCAGTGGTGCCATCTCAGCTCACTGCAACCTCTGCCTCCTGGGTTCAAGCCATTCTCCTGCCTCAGCCTCCTGGGTAGCTGGGATTACAGACCTGTGCCATCACACCTGGCTCATTTTTGTATTTTTAGTAGAGACAGGGTTTCACTATGTTGGCCAGCTGGTCTTGAACTTCTGACCTCAGATGATCCACCTGCCCAGGCCTCCCAAAGTGCTAGAATTATAGGTGCAAGCCACTGTGCTCAGCTTCCTATCAATACTTTATTGGAAAACCTAAACCCTTAAGATCTTCAATTTTAGTGCACTTCTGGCTCTGATGTTATACCACCAGCCACCAGAGAGAGCAGCCATCCCAGGTCCCACTCCGAGTTGCCCCAGCTCCATGAGCTGCCTAATAGCTCTGTTGCCTTGAGGAGGCTCCTATGCCTTCTGGGCCCACACCTCATCTGACTGCAACAATGAATATATTCCAAGCCAAATACTCTGGACTGTAACTTTGTGTTTTCACCTTTCTCTAGACCACTTCCAGGACTAATGAGATCATGACTTCTGCCCATTTATCTTGTCCACCATCTAAAGTCCAAGCCCTCCAGGTCATCCATTTGCACATGGCCACTCATCTCCATCCTGCTCACTTCATATTTTACTCTGACTCCATCTCTTACCCATCTCTAACTTCCAAACCTTCCACTTACTGTGCCATATAGAATCAAGATCTATCATCAGAAAACCTCCTTATCTTTGACTTTTTTGAAGTTTCTCTTAACTTTCTTCTTCTAATGGAAACTAGGATGTTGCCTCTGGGCTCTGTTTCCCTTGCAGTTCTCTCTAATCACTATTTTTCATCCCACAGCTCAAAGCCTGGGTTTAGAATAGATTCCCAACTTGTTCCCCCTCGCTGCTTCCAAATTGCTTCTTCCCCTTCTTCCTTTAAAAACCACAGCTCCTTAGAAGAGCATGTTGTCTGGCTGCTCATTACTTCCTCTGTTCCTGTCACCTTCCAACCTTGTAGTAACTCCACATTCATTAAGGATTTTATCACTTGGATCACTATTTCCTACGTCATTTCTGTCCTCATACATGAGAACTTCAACATGTTGTAACCTAGGTTTCCATTGTGGCTTCTCATAACTTTACATGAACATTCTCACTAATGTCATATTCTCCCTGGCTTCATTTATTATAGATGGGCTGATGACTTCCATATTGTTTCTAGCCCAAACATCTCTTCTGAGCTCCAGATTCATATATCTACTTGGATATTTCTACTTGGATATTTCATGGAACTTCAACTAGTCAAAATCTCAACTCCATCTTTCTCACAAACTTGATTCTTCTGTTCTTAAAATCATGTTATATAGAATCAATGTCTACCCAGTCACCCAAGCTAGAATTTGGAGGCAGGGGGGTCATTCCAGACTCCTCTGTACCTCTTAGAAACCACATCCTATTAGTCACCTGCTCCCTAAGCTGCACCTATTGTCCAGGAGTCCAGAGCTTTTCTGATTAAACCTCCCAGAGAGTAAACCTGGTAGCTAAGAGGGCAAGTTCTTGAGTAAGCATGCCTGTGTTCAGATCATAGCTTCTAGTATTACTGCGTAATTGTTGGCAAGTAAATTATGTTTTCTGGGCATCCATTTTCTTACCTGTAAAACAGGCATATAATAATAATGCTTACCTCTTAAAGTTATTGGGAGGATTAATTATGATATGTAAGATGCCTAAAACATAGTCAGTACTCTAACTTTTAGTGATTTTAATAACATCAATGATAATAATGCCTGAGTGAAGCCAGTAGGGGCACCCATCTGGCTGCATGAAATGAGGAAAGAGATTTAGAAGATACTCATTGCTTTAAAAAAAAATTAAACAATTTTTTTTTGTTAGAGACAGGGTCTCACTCTGTCACCCAGGCTGGAGTGGGTACCCCTCTTGACTTTCCTCAAGTATTATTATCATCTTGTATATCATAATTAATTATGGTTTCACATAATCATAGCTAATGCAGCCTCAAACTCTTGGGCTCAAGTGATCTTCCCACCTCAGCTTCCTGAGTAGTTCGGACTACAGATGCACACCACCATGCCTGGCTAATTTTTTACATATTTTAGTAGAGATTAGGGCTCTCATTATGTTTCCCAGGCTGGTCTTGAATTCCTGGTCTGAAGCCATCCTCCAGCCTTGGCCTCCCAAAGCCCTGGGATTATAGGTGTGAGCCACCGCACCCAGTCTCAACTACTTTTTAATGAGATTTCCAGCCAATCCTTCATTCAGCCCCACTCTGCACCCTTGGCCTTAAACAAGCCCAGTACCTCCAATTCTTAAGACCACAGGTTCTGAGGGGCAAATTAGTTTACTCCTTATAGGCTTTCCCTCCAAGGCATCTAACTTTTATGCTCTACACCTGCGCTGTCCAGTGTAGCGGCTAACATGCCACACTATCATGTTGATAAAATTTGAAATGATATTTTTGATATCTTGGTTTAAATATTATTAAAATAAAATTTACTTATTTTTACTTTTCAAACGTGGCTATTGAAAAATTTTAAATCACATATATGGCTGGCATTATGTTTCTATTGGACAGTGTTGTGTGCATCTTACAAAATTGACATTTCTCATCGCTGTCACGTTTTCTATCATTCTATTTAGTCTTGTAGTTTATACACTTTATTTCTTTATTTTCATTTTTGGGCACTGTCTCAGGAAAGCAAAGATAAATGCACATGTTACATATGCCATGTTTAACTGGAAGTTCTACCTAAGCTTTTCACAATGTATCTCCTGTGCACTATATTTGTGCACTTCGTGTCCTGTCACCACTCTATGCCCCCGCCAAAATGAATTATCAATACCTTTCTGAACACACCAGGAAGCTTCCAGCTTTGCCTTTGTTTTTTTGGCCTCCCTTTTCCTGGAATACCTTTCTAACCCGTCCCACCTGTCTGCCTAGTAAATTACTCATTCTTCAACAGCTAACTCAAATTTCACCTTCTCAAAGGAGCGTTTCTTGCCTTTTCCTCCTACCAGTTGAGGAGACTGCTCCAGGGGCCAGAATATTTCCTGAATTTTTTTTTTTTAAGATAATTATCTGCCCTACGAAGAGAATTCATTTTATTCATCAGACCCTGCAGTGCCAAGTTGAGGGTCTAATACGTAGTAAAAACTCAAAGAATGTTAAACGAACGAATGCAGATAGTAACAAAGACCGGTGGGATTGTAGAGGAAGGAGAGGCTGACTGAAAAAGTATCGCGAAAGCATTGTTTTTAAGCTGTTCTTCAGAAAAGTTTTTGACACGTGGAGATGGTGTCAAGAACTTTCCAGGCAGTGGGAACAGGACGAGCAAATGTTCCCTGAAGACAAGCAATACGCTAGAGAAAGAGCACATCATCCAGTATGGAAGGGGCATTGGTAAGACCAGATCATGCATGGCGTTGAGGTCACAGGAGTTTGACTATTGTTCTTAAGATAACTGAGAGTTAAAAGGTTTTAAGTTGTAGAGAGAGAAAATTCGTCTTGTGTTTTAGCATCATCACCTCTGGCTGCAGATGGAGAATGAATGCGAGGGGCATGAGTGGAAGATGGAAGACAGTAAGTTGACGGAAATGAGGAGGAACTCGATGTTGTGGTCTACGGGTGGGTGGCGCGCAGTGGTGGTAAGTGGGGATGGAGATCATGGTACTTCCGCCAGATGTACAGGCGGTAGAATTAACAGGACTCAATAACAGATGAACATGGATAGTGAGGGAGAAGGAGGAATTTTTAGTTAGTATGAATGGGAACGCGAGGGTACCATTTACAGCGACGGGTAACCATGCGGGAGGAGCAGCTCAGCTGCTGACGGTGGAGGTGGAGGCGTGGGCACCTCGCGCACCTTGTCCCTCGCGCGCCGCCGTCCGCGCCGCCCGCGGTTGAGTCGGGAGAGGCCGTCAGCGCTGCGGTTCCGGTTCCGGTGCCAGCTGGCGTCTGCACCTGCAGCCACCGTGAGCAATCATGGCCTACTCCACAGTGCAGAGAGTTGCTTTGGCTTCTGGGCTCGTCCTGGCTCTGTCGCTACTGCTGCCCAAGGCCTTCCTGTCCCGCGGGAAGCGGCAGGAGCCGCCGCCGACACCTGAAGGTAAGAGCAGGCCAGCTCTCTCTGAGCTGCCTGGCGCCGACGAGTACGGAGAACGCTGCTCGAGGGCGGGGTGACTCTGGGAGTCTGCAGCCTTCACCGAAATATCCACCAAACTGGCTGGAGAGGGCAGACGAGACGGCTTTGAAGGGCCAGTCCCCACGGTTCCGTGGTTGTCTGCGGGCAGCGACCCAGCTGCTTCTGCTGCAGGAAGGGCCAGGAATGTATGCATGTCTGGGCATCCTCTAGGTGGCCTTGCACACTCCCGTTTACGCGCAGTCCCTTCTCTCTTCCGCCACTGGCTTATCTCATCTTTTCACCATCTGTTCAAGGGTTCCCAGCTGGGTTTCCCTCTTTAGGGTTACCGTGAACTTTCTGACGCGCTTTGTGCGAAATCAAGGCAAATGGAATTGAAACAGCAAACCTTAATTCATTATGTTCTTTCAGCTTGGTGCTGGGCCCTCACTGCTTCAGGCTCTTCTTGTGCCTTTTAAAATATATCTTGAAGATTTTAATAACCCCAGTTTTAGTTATTGAAACTAAATTATTACGTTTCCCTTATTTATTCAGATAAATACTGAAGCAGTATTTATCTGTTAATTCTTTGTTGTTGGCATGATGTATGTGGTGTTTAAAAATTCATCCTCTTAGCTGAACTGGGGGGCTTTTACAGAATGAATGTAAAGGCATGGTGCTGAAGGGTGGGAGGAGGAACCAGAACAATTCTCTACAGGTCATGAAGTTCTACTGGTAACTTTCTCCTTTAAAACTGTTGATTGCTGGACAGCTCCTTTTGAACTCTAATCCACTTCCCTCTGCTTTATGCACATTGGCTGTAGTTCCATTCTTTTAGCATCATACACACTGTAAATGTAAAGCACCAAGCTTTAGAGTTGGAACGCTGATTGAACACAGATAATTCTATTTACAGAATTTGCCTGATAATCTTTATGCTTGTAAGATTGTAAGATTATCCACCTCGAAGAGACTTCTAAAACATCTTTCCATATTTGTTCTTTTTTTTTTCTGTCTTATTGAAAATCTCAAAGATTTTTACCTACTTTGTTTAATGACATTATCGGCCTTGCAGAAGAGTAAATTCATGATGATCCTGAATAATGAAGATTCTTCTAAAACAGTGTTTTTTTTTTTAACTTGTCTTTCCATTATGGTTAATTATCTTGAACAAGTACTATTGAATGTGAGAGACACCCTTCTGAATGTTGTAGAAAGTGTGGAGCAGAGATTAGACATGGGTTGTTCCCGTGAGAACTCAAGTGTTGGTATTCAGCATTCTCATCTTAGGATCTTTGTACTTTCAGTTCTCTTTATTCCTGAAGTGCTGTTCTCTTCCCTCCGTGCCCTTCTCATCATTCGGAATTCTGCTTAAATGAAAGCTCCTCAGAGACACTTCCCCTAATGACCCTAACTAAAATAATTCTTTCCTCTCCCAACATTCCCTATTTTACCATGTTTTATATTCTCAATGGTAGCCATCACTATATGATATGGAATATTCTTAAGTGTTTAATTGTTTGTCTCCACCTTCTAGAATGTAGGTTTGCAAGGGTAGGGACTTTGTCTTGCTTACTACTATTTCTTTCTTTTTTTTTTTCACTTTTATTTATTTATTTATTTTTATAATGTAAGTAGGAAACTTATATCTGCATAAATTGTGCAACTTACAGCTGTTTCTTCAACTCCATTTTTATGGGTCTGCAAAAGATAACCAGTTACTGCGACCAGGCTCTTTCAACTGCACAACAGTTGCTGCCTTTATTTGCCTAATTAACTTCCCCGTTGGTGGAGGGAGATGATGTGAGCAGAGGCAAGCACAGGCACTCACTGTTTGTTGCCACTGACATAGTGAAGCTGCAAGGTGTAAGCAGGGTTGTGATTCATCCCCTATCTCCTGCAGCTTGGCTTGAGTAACTGACTTGCCTTAACACCTCTTTAAGCATTCTTCTTTGTTCTTTTTTTTATTGCATTTTAGGTTTTGGGGTACATGTGAAGAACATGCAAGATTGTTGCATAGGTACACACATGGCAGTGTGATTTGCTGCCTTCCTCCCCATCACCTATATCTGGCATTTCTCCCCATGCTCTCTCTC
>CAUYQU010070710.1:0-26139 GCA_963574635.1 Cheracebus regulus | reverse complement strand
TGTTCTTGTGTCAGTTTGCTGAGAATGATGGTTTCCAGGTTCATCCATGTCCCTACAAAGGACACAAACTCATCGGTTTTTATGGCTGCATAGTATTCCATGGTGTATATGTGCCACATTTTCCCTGTCCAGTCTATCATCGATGGGCCTTTGGGTTGGTTATAGGTCTTTGCTATTGTAAACAGTGCTGCAATGAACATTCGTGTGCATGTGTCCTTACAGTAGAACAATTTTTTTAAACCCACCTCAATCATACGTTTGCTTCTGTCACTCAAAGCCAGCCGCTTTTGTCAAAATCACCAGTGACTTTTATATTGCTAAAAGCAGTATTTATTTTCAGTCCTTATCTTACTTGACCTATCGTCAGCATTTAACCATTATTCACTCTCCTTTCAGGACAACACCTCCTCAGTTCTCTTCCTATCTTACAATCCATTTTTTTCTCATTCTCTTTTGCTACTTTCCCCTTTTCTGCCTGACTTTTTAAATTTGGAGTGGCCCAGAAGTGAGCTGTTATTCATCTTTTCTTTATACTCAATCCCTTGCTCAATCTGGTCTAATCTCATAATGTTAAAAATGTCAGTATTATTATGACTCCAAATTTTAATCTCCAACCTGGGTTTCTCCTGATTTCCACAGTCCATATCCAACTGTGTGCTTCATAATACTGCTTAAGTATCTAACAGACATTTCAGATAGCAATACCTGCAACAATGAAATTCTGGTTACCTCCACAAGCCTCCTCCACCCACAGTCTTTTCCACTTTAATGGCAGCTACATACTCTCAGGTACTCAAAACTAGAAATGTGGAGTCACCTCTAGCTTCAGGTGACAGAGGTGGAAAAAGTGAAAACCAGTTTTTAGAAAATTGATAATTTAAAGTTCTATCTTTTCATTTCACAATATATTATCAGTAGATTATAGATGCCAAGAAATATTCTATGTCAGTAAACTTGAGATGAATAGTCTTAAATCAATGTAGTGAATTATGGTCTTATCCTACTTGAAAACAAATATTGCAATTTTAAAATTTAAGGTAATATCACATCTTAATTTGGATGTTATAAATTTATGAAATATTTTTCTATATTTATAACATGTAAAAATGGAATTATTATCACATTTTATGTGTAGTAAAATCCATTGTTCTATGCTACGGTAAACCTAACCCTTTCTTGTAACTAGTCCGAACCTCATTTTTCATTAGATGTTAAAATTCCATAATTCTCAGCAAACTGACACAAGAACACAAAATCAAACACCGCATGTTCTCACTCATAGGCGGGTGTTGAACAATGAGAACACATGGACACAGGGAGGGGAGCACTATATGCTGGGGTCTGTTGGAGGGAAATAGGGGAGGGACAGCGGGGGGTGGGGAGTTGGGGGAGATAGCATGGGGAGAAATGCCAGATATAGGTGAAGGGGAGGAAGGCAGCAAATCACACTGCCACGTGTGTACCTATGTAACAATCTTGCATGTTCTTCACATGTACCCCAAAACCTAAAATTCAATAAAAAATAAAATTAAAAAAAAAAAAGAAAAGAAAAAAAACACTCAAGTAGCAAAGCTGGGATTTGAACCCAAGTCAATGTAATTCTAGGGTTCACATCCAGTGATACCAGCTGTTATGATCCTCATTTTCCAGATGGATAAAGAATTTCCAAGAGATTAGAAAACTTCCTATAAGTCACATCTAGCTGGGAAAAAAAAGTGGCGTGATCTTGGCTCACTGCAACCTCCACCTCCCAGCTTCAAGCGATTCTCCTGCCTCAGCCTCCAAGTAGCTGGAACTACAGCCGTGCACCACCATGCCCAGCTAATTTCTGTATTTTTAGTAGAGACAGGGTTTCACCATATTGGCCAGGATGATCTCGATCTCCTGACCTATATCCACCCACCTCAGCCTCCCAAAGTGCTGGGATTACAGGCATGAGCCACCACGCCTGGCCATGAACCTGCAATGTTAACAGCATTGCTAGGTGATTTATGTGCACAGGAAAGTTGGAGGAGCATGTGTCCCCAAGAAATCTCAAAAAGCAGCAATTTTATAAACATCTCTCTTTCGTGTGTCTAAAGATAACACTGACTAGTAAAAGCTGTTTCTTTTATTTTTTAATGAAAAAACAGAGATAGGGATCTTGCTATGTTGGCCAGTGTCTTGAACTCCTGGCCTCGAGCGATCCTCCTGCCTTGGCCTCCCAAAGTATTGGGATTACAGGCACGAGCCACCATACCAGCCAAAAGCTGTTAAAAAAAAAAATACAAAGACTCTACCCAGAAACAATGCCACCAGACAAGAGCCACCTGAGTGGCCCACAGCGAATTGTCTCAGAAAGGTCACTTCCTGGGTGAACAAGCCAGCTTTTCAGGGCCCTGTGTTGCCTGAATCCTCAGCTACCCCCTTACCCAGCCACCAGTGTCACCAATATCATCATTTCTGCTTCCTCACCCACTGCACTCACCCACTCTACCTACAACCGCTCTGGGCCTGTGGTTCCCAGAGCTGCAGGGAGGGTGTCGTGGGCTTATCAAAAAAAAATTGGAAAAGGGAAAGAAAAGTGGCGTTAAAATTCCTTTCAAATGACTAGAGAATAAAACTGGTCTTTGGCCATATGAAGGGGGACGGGAAACGCACCCAGAAATGAGGTAATAGAAGAATAGCAAGGAACCTCAAAGGCTGTCCTTAAACTTAGGGTGGGTTTGGAAATGTCCTTATAAGCCATACTGGACGTGCCCCTGGTGAGTCCTCGATGGCCTGGCTGTGTGTGGTATGGGGCTGAGACCAGAACCGTAGAATCCTGGGTTACGGGAAGGTCGGAGCTGTTTTAGTCGTCACCAGCCAAATCTATGATTAGTCCTTTGGGGAGATATTTAGGAAGGGATCCCTGGCTGGAAGAAGGATCCATACCTGGGAAAGCCAGGCGCCTTCTCCAGAGGGCGTTGCTTGGCTTTTCTCAGGGCTGGCTGGAATTTCATTATCCCGTTCATGCAGTACAGATGGGAATTTAATAATTAATTAGGGAACTGCTCACCCCAGAGCGTGTGCAAGGGGATTATGCAAATCAGTTGAGGTTGTGGCAAATGGCTGAATATTTTATAGTGTGTTTAATTTGCAAACACTACCCACTGAGACGGCTTAGGTAGAAAACCTATAATAATTATTATTATTACTCACCAAAAATCACTTGAGTCTCCGTCAAACTGCCTTCCTTTCAACTGCCTCCACCCAACACTTCCCCCAAGAAATGTAATTTTTTTAAAAAAATGAAAAACAGAAAGTAACTGACATTCAAAAGAATATGAGGAATGAAATGAACCTGTCTAGATAAAATAAAAACTAACCTGGACCCTACCTTTTGCCAGCCTATAACTCTTGTAACACTCAAATAGCTTCCATCCTGATAATTTTCTTCTGTAGGTACCAACTGAGCTTGGAAGCTGAAAACCAAAAGAGAGCAATGCACTCTTTTGCGTGCACTCTACACACTACTTAATGCATTAATTAGACCAACCATTGATTCTGTAAACACCGCTGTATTCTTCCCACAAATATTTCTTTGCTTAAATAATTTGGAGCCATTTCCTATTGCCGCCTAACAAGCACCCTCGCTGCTCTAGCTTGTATGGATAATAGGGGCTAGAGAAGCCCATGCTCCAGAAGCTTTTAGCTAATTCCACCTGTTCCACCACCACCACCGCTGTTGAAAACTCAGTCCCCTAGAACAGGATCGGCAAACTTTTTCCATAAAGGGCCAAATAGTAAATATTTAGGCTTTGCGGGCCATACGGTCTGAACTGCAACTCTAGCATGAAAGCAGCCTCAACCAATATGTAAACAAAGGAGCATGGCTGTGTTCCATTAAAGCTTTATTCACAAAAACAGATGGTGGGCCAGATTTGGCTACCACTCAAACCTTCTGGCAATTGATATTATGCATTTTGTAAAGCCTTCATGCAATTTTCTTTCTTTTTTTTTTTTTAAAAAAAAAAAGGAAGTCTATGACTCAGAGCATATGTATATATAAACCTAAATGTATTAAATTAAACAAGTGGCTCTCAATGGGGGACCATCTGGCCCCCTGGGGGACATTTGGCAATATCTGGAGATCAGGGTCATCTTAATGGGTGTATGGGTTGAGCAGTCAAATGAGAGTACCAAGCTTAGAAGGACTGCGGCCCCACACTTGATTTAATGTTCTTTAATGCTCTCCTGTTGCTGTCTTAAAATTCTTTTTCTTTTTCTTTTTTTTTTTGCGACAGAGTCTTGCTCTGTTGCCCAGGCTGAAGTGCAATAGTATGATCTCAGCTCACTGCACCCTCCGCCTCTGGGTTCAAGTGATTCTCTTTCCTCAGCCTCCCAAGTAGCTGGGATTACACGTATGTGCCACCATGCCTGGCTAATTTTGTATTTTTAGTAGAGACAGGAGTTCACCATGTTGGCCAGGATGGTCTTGAACTCCTGACCTCAAGTGATCTGGGGCTGGGACTACATGCGTGAGCCACCACACCTGGCCAAAACTCTTAATACATATTTGTACAAGGGGCCCCCCATTTTTATTTTGCATTGGGCCCTACAAATTATACTGCTAATTCTGCTAGATACACAGAAAACGCTGACAATTGTCACAACAGGGGAGATGCCCCTGGCACGTAGCTGGTAGAAGTCAGGAATACTGCTGAATATCCCACAAACGAACCAAGAATGATCAAAACATCTACAGCACTGAGGTTGGGAAACTCCAGATTTAACCATGTGAACTTGCCAATATTCTGCCATTTTTACCTACAAATATTGTGATTTTATATGATACAGTCTAATTTAACTAGGTTCTATTTACAAACCAGGGAAAAAAAAATCCTCTCTCAATCTATGATTTCTGATGTTTTGCACCTTTTAATCACCCCCGATATGAGTACTCATGAATTTATCTGTTTTCTGTTTTTTTCTAGATAACTAATACAGGTTGAGCATCCTAATCTGAAAATCTGAAATTGAAAATGCTCCAAAATTCAAAACTTTTTGAATGTCAACGTGATATTCAAAGGAAATGCTCCTTGGAACATTTGAACTCTTGGATTTTCAGATTAGGAATGTTCAACCCGTATGCATAATGCAAATATTCCCAAATCTGAAACACTTCTGATCCCAAACATTTCCAATAAGGGATACTCAACCTGTATATGCAAATAGCACACACTTCTAAGATTCAGAGCATATTCAGGCCAGGCACAGTGCCTCACACCTGTAATCCCCGCACTCTGGGAGGCTGAGGAGGGTGGATCACCTGGGTTCAGGAGTTTGAGAGCAGCCTGGCCAACATGGTGAAACCCTGTCTCTACTAAAAATACAAAAATTAGCTGGGTGTGGTGGTGTACACCTGTAATCCCAGTTACTCAGGAGGCTGAATCTCTTGAACTCAGGAGGCAGAAATTGCAGTGAGCCAAGATCATGCCACTACACTCCAACCTGGGTGACAGTGCAAGACTCCATCTCCAAAAAATAAAAAATAATAAAACAAAAAAAAGCATATTCAGTTAAAATGAATCACCCCACCCCATCTCTGCTCCCCTCTCAAAGAAATCCCACCTTTCATTTTCTCATCTGTCCATCTGTCCTTCACGGCTCTTTTGTAAATGGAGGCATTCTAGCCATATGATTATGCTCCTATCTTCTTTCAGGATGTCCTTTATCTGCCCCCCAACCCACTCACAAAGGCTCCCCTGATGGTGGCCCGTCTGCTTTGCCTCCCATTTACCAGGTACACCGACTTCCCTAACAAGAACTCCACTCGCCCAGGGCTTTCTGCTCCCACAGCTTTTTCTCTTAGAACCAACTTACTGTATTTCTCTACTCCCCTCTTCTAAAGCCCTGGCTGAATAAAAAGTCGCATTCCACTTTCCATTTCCCACTTTTTCTCCCTCAGTGTTCTTTGTCACAGAACGTAGGATTGCTCCATCTAAAGTCTGTTGGGACCCAGCACCTGTCACAATCATTGAACAAAATGAAAAGCTCTTGCACTTGATTCACGCCAGACCTCTATACGTAGACTTGACCCTTGTGTCTGTTCCGAGAAGAGCAGGAAGGAGACAGTCTGATGTTAGATGCTTTAACTTCCAGGTATCGATTCTGACTTGAAGAGCGAAGGAAGAGTCACCTCTCCTTATGAGTGTGAGTGTGGTGTGTGTGGCCACCTATATGCTCTTCAATTATTAATACCATCTTTGAATTTAAAAGACCAAAGGACCATTGAAAGCAACCAGAAGAGCATAAGCAGGCAGGGAACACCAATTCAAGAGAGCAATTAATTATTTAGAGGTATTTAACTGCTATTTTAATTCAAGGGCAACACTTCTGGTTGGGAGGAAAAACTGACGAGGAAATGTGTCTCTAACCCCAGCTAGCCGCAGACTGTGGCGGGGAAGGCAGCTGGTCCTTAGTGATCTGCCTCCTTTTTCTTCTTGACCTTCCAACTCCCACAGTGGCCAGGCTTCATCCCCCAGGAAAAGAGCTCCCACCCACGTGTCCCCTACCGGGCTGGTTGTCCTAGTGTATGATGTTGCGGGTGGCAGCTCGGGGCTGGAGAGGAACCTGGGCCACATTATTGATGGGGAAGTTCGTTCTCAGATGCCTGAGTGAGCCCGGCTCTCACCTACCCAAACACACTATCATCATCACCCTGGCTGGTGGAGAGCACTGAGAGGAAGGAGAGAGGACTCACCAGCTCTTCTGGCTGAGCTGTTCCACTTCCCATGCGTTCCTCCAGGGAACACTGGGTCCTGCCCAATGCTAGCCACATCCCTGTCTAAATGCATGCTTGGGATGGTGAGTGTCATGAAGGAAGGGTGCAGTATAAGCTGGGAAAAAAGAACAGGAAGAGACAAGCCTCAATCCCAAATTCTCAGATTCATTAGAATAGCCTGTGCAGCTTCTTTTAAGACAGAGTTTTAAAAAAGTAAGCCAGACATAAAAGGGCCAGTACTACGATTCTACTTATAGGAGGCATCTAGAGTCATCGAATTCAGAGACAGAAAGTAGAATGGTGGTTGCCAGCGGTTGGCGAGAGTGGGGAATGGGGAGTTGGTATTTAATGAGTACAGAGTTTCAGTTTGGGATGATGGGAAACTTCTGGAGATGGATGGTAATAATGGCTGCATTCCAATGTGAAGATACTTAACGTCACTGAGCCATACGCAGAATGCTGGCCAACACGGTAAATTTTATGTTACATACACTTTACTACAACAACAACAAAAAGGCTCCACAGGCCGGGCGCGGTGGCTCACGCCTGTAATCCCAGCACTTTGGGAGGCCAAGGTGGGAGGATCACGAAGTCAGGAGATCGAGACCATCCTGGCCAACATGGTGAAAGCCCGTCTCTACTAAAATACAAAAAAGTAGCTGGGCGTGGTGGCCCATGCCTGCAGTCCCAGCTACTCAGGAGACTGAGGCAGGGGAATTGCTTGAACCCAGGAGATGAAGGTTGCAGTGAGCAGAGATCCTGCCACTTCACTCCAGCCTGGTGACAGAGCAAGACTCCATCTCAGAAAAAATAAATAAATAAAACTTTAGAAAATACATATTCCCAAATCCTACCTTGGGAGATTCTGTTCAGTAGCTCTGGATACCTGGGAACCCGCATTTCTAATGAGCTCCCCCGCTGATTCTAATACCAGAGCAGGTGTGGGAAACAAGTATCTAAATCCGTGAAGAAGTTGTGCTAATCCCAGTAGCTAGTTACATTTGCTGTTCCTTTGTAATCCTATGAAAGTAAGTTCCATCTAAGCAAAGAGGGGGTTGGACTGAAGCAACACCTTATAGTGTAAATTGTCCCTCCCCAAACCCCACCCCTGATCATGAGTAGAAGCAGCTTCCGTTTTGTAAACATCAGCTCAACAATCTGAGCAAGGCAAGTCTGATTTTCCTGTTTACACTAAGGAAACAGTCTCAGACACCGCTCATGCACCAGGACTCAAGTTCTCTCTGACCCTAAAGACCTTGCTGTTTTGCTCATGGTCTCTACTGTTCTGACTCTGCTAAGCCCACCGTGGCGCCGCAGGGTGACCCTCTCTCTCTCTGCGGGATGCTGTGGGAGATGCTTCATCTCACCAAGGTGGGCTGTCTCCTCCATCCTGGAAAGATACCATCCACATCTTGGAACCAGTGAATATGATTTACGTGTCTTCTTCAGGAAACCTCAGTCTTTGCTTGTATGGTCTTCAGTTGATAGGAAGAGGCTCACCCACTTTAAGGAAGGTAATCTGCTCTACTTAAAGTCAACGTTAATTCACCTGTTTCAAGTACTTTCCCAGCAACATCTAGACGGACTTGTGTTTGACCAAACTGGGCACCATAGCTTAGCCAAGTAGACACATAAAATTAAGCATTTTGGAGTGCATAACTCCAAAATCTAGAGATTTATACAAATACAAGGGGAGGAAAACAATGATATTAAAGACTGACCACTGTAATAATAAGATGTTGGAAATAGATGCTCGGTGCTGCAAAGAAAAATCAGCACTGAGACAAAGGATCTCTCAGCAACGCAATTTTTACTTCCTGGACTGCAGGAAGAGTACCCTCAATAGCCATCTTGCCAAGAGAGTACAGTGAACAAAGGAAAACACACAAATTTATTTCTTATGCATTTGGGGTCACCCTTACTGCTATGTCTGATCTCCGTTGGCTGAAGCCAGACCTCACAATCTAAACTAAAACCCAATTGGTTAACAACTTAAAGTTTTTCTAAACAGGTAAAAGCAATGGAGAGCAGGGACCTGCCTGTGAGTATGTCCAGCACAGATATCTTGGTTAAAGTACAAGGACATAAAATGTACTACGTGCCTGTAAGCATGGCAAGTCTAACAGCTACATAGGATAGGGCTTAACAAAGTTATTAGCACACTTATTCTTTAACAAGAACAGAAACTTTAAAAAGGAACTTTTCTACTTCCCACATAAGACCACTATGAGCTTATAATCACAAAGTCTAGAATCAGGATGATATTACTGTTTATACTCTGCTTATTTACAGAAAAACATATGAAGAATCAGATAGTCAAAAGCCGCAATCCAGAAATTGTTAAGAGAACTACAATTATTGAGCCTCAATGAATGTTCACACTGGTAAGTAATAAAATTACAAATTATTTTACCTCTACTAAGTCACAGAATTTTAGAACTAAGAAGCATCTCAACTTGGAGTCTACTGTCTTATATAAAAGAAACCCAAGACCAAATAAATCAATTAATTGACTGAAGGTCATACCCTATTAAGTCATATGCCCTAGCCACACTTTCCAACCAGGCCACAAACTCAAATGAACTCAACTCTTAATGAGCACCCATCATACGCAAGGTATTCTGCCAGACGCCTTGCTAGGTGCTGGGAACATACATCAGGCATTTTCTAGGCACTTAAAGTCACCTAATTCTCACAACAGTACTCTGACATGTGTATCGTTACTGATATGATTCGAATCCCAAATCTCATGTCAAATTGAAATCCCCCATGCTGGAGGTGGGGCCTGGTGGGAGGTGATTGGATCATGGAGGATGATGTCTCGCAAATGGTTTAGCGCCATCCTCTGGGAACTGTCCTCACCATCGTGAGTGAGTTCTTGTGAGATCTGGTTGTTTAAAAGTGTGTAGCGCCGGCTGAGTGCAGTGGCTCATGCCTGTAATCCCACACTTTGGGAGGCTGAGGCAGGCGGATCACAAGGTTAGGAGCTCAAGAACAGCCTGGTCAACATGGTGAAACTTCATCTCTACTAAAAATACAAAAACTAGCCAGGTGTGGTGGCACATGCCTATAATCCCAGCTACTCGGGAGGCTGAGACAGGAGAATTGCTTGAATCCAGGAGGCGGAGGTTGCAGTGAACCGAGATCGTGCCATTGCACTCCAGCCTGGGCAACACAGCAAGACTCTGTCTGAAAAAAAAAAAAAACGTGTAGCCCCTCGCGCTTCTCCCTCCTGCCTGCTCCAGCCGTGTGATATATGTGCTTCTGCTTCACTTTCAACCATGATTGTAGTCTGCTGAGACTTCCTTAGAAGCCAAGGAAATGCAACCATGCTTCCTGTACAGCCTGCAGAACCGTGAGCCAACTAAACCTCTTTTCTTTATTAATTACTCAGTCTCAGGTATTTCTCGATAGCAGTGCAAGAAGGGACGAATACAGTTATTATCCCTGTTTAGAGAAGAGAACATTGAGGCCCAGACAGCAGACGTAATTCCCCAAGGGCACAAAGCTATAAGGTCAGGTTACTGGAATTCAAACCCAGGCAGCTGGGCTCCCAAGGATGTGTTCTTGCGCCTTCTATGAGACTGTTTCTGGGGAAAGGTAAAAGCACAAACAAAGGTGTTTAGGGCTTGCGTTTTGGCTTTGTAAAGGTTCAGGATAGGTGGTATTAGATGGTAGTCTCAGAGCGTGTCGGGGAACTGTGCACCTGAGAAGCATGACCGAGGAGATCCCCAGTCTAGGGCCTGGTAGGAACCCTGTAAGGGTTGATTCATTTGAGTTTGTGGCCTCGTTGGAAAGTGTGGCTAAAGTATGACCTTTAATAGGGTATGACCTTCAGACTAGCGCCTGGGGAGATCCAGACTTTGTGGAGCTGGAAGCTAATAAAATTTAGCAGCCCTCCTTTAAAATACAAAATTATGAATGTAAAATTAGGTGCAAAAATGAATCTTTACTTAGAATAAGGATAAAGTCAATAAACCACAGATTTTTAAAAGTTCAACTACCACATCATCGCACTATCTGAAAAATATATATAATGTTTTTATGAACTGCCTGATTGACCGCCACGGTGCTTTTATCCTTCCATCGTTTTTCTGCACACTCTTTGATTGCCTCTTTTTATGACAAGGTAATAGTTTCTATACCAAAAATAGATCAGTCCTTCCTCTGGCATGGCTGATAGAAATTTGAGTTTTATTCTTAACAGTTTAGAAATAATTTGTTCCACTTTTCAATTAATTTCTGATTTGATCATGCACGTATTTAAGACCACTGTCAAAACTGAGAAAACCTCTCAAGATTTATATATGAGCTGTGAAGTTTTAGGGTACTTCGGGTTTTCCGCATGACTAATCTTAATAGTCATTGAATTCTTCAAATTGATGAAACTCAGTAGCAGTTTATTGTTGATTTCTTCATTATAATGTGTACTATAGGTTTAAATTATCTTGTTGATGTCAGTAGTTGGGGAGCAAATTCCACTTAATCTGATTTTAAGACAAATCTTTTCCCAATGCATTTATAAGAGTCACTTAGTTAACTGGATTATTTAAAAGTCTAAGGGCTTAGTCATCACTTCTTTTGGAAATAGAAGCTCTTTCTCTTAACAAATTTCATCTTTGAACATATCTAGAATTTTTTTTTACAATTTTTAATGTCAGAATCATTTCTATTGATTTCATTATTTTGAGTATATTTTGTTCATCGTTCATTAAGTTTACCTGACTTTACTCTCAGTTCTTTTATAAACAAATCTAAAGATAATAAAATAAGTTCATTTTCACCTACATCCAAATGAGGAACCTGAAATTTCTTACTTCTTTTATTAAAATGTTCCGAAATATATTTCTGAATCCAAAAAAAATGTATATTCAAGCTTTATCAACTTTTTGAATAATCTTTTTGCCCATCATTTATGTTCAGATTCCTCTTCAAAGACTTTGAAAAATGCTTTTATAGTTCTTACACATTGTCTCACGTGGGAAGGCTTGAACAGCTTCACAATGGGCATTCTCATAGCAACTGAACTCTTGAAAAAGAAATCCAAGCTTAGCAAACCTGAAAACAAAACCCGTAACAGATGCAAAATATCAAAATAGGCAACAACTCTGAGCCTAGCGAAGGCAAGAGGACAAGGAAAGAAAGTGCCCCAGGTGACTCTTGATTGCAATGAAAGTATCTTATTTTTGCAAATTTACAAAACTTAAGATCATGTGATCACTGTGCTGCGATCCCTTCCCAGGCCTTGGAAGGGGCCCTGAAACTGAATTTGCCAGGTTGAGAGAAGTTGGATCTCTGTATTAGGAGACAACACAGACCCCAGAGGCTTGGCAAGGCAAGGCAGGGTTCACAGGAACACCAGCAGGTGGGTAATGCCAGAGCCAGAGCACCCAAGGGCACTGAGAGGGTTTGCCCTGTGGGTGATGAGGTGCCCAGGAGGAGTTTGAGTTTAGGGGTTTTTTTGCAGATTAAAACAAAATTATGGAAGCAGGGGAGAATGGGAAGTTTGAGTTTAATGTGTGCAGTTCCAGTTGGAGAAGGCGAAGATGTTCTGGAGACACGGTAGTGATGGTTGCACAGTGATGTGAACATACTTAACGTCATGGAAATGTATATTTAAAAATGAATGGCCGGGCGCGGTGGCTCACGCCTGTAATCCCAGCACTTTGGGAGGCAAAGCCTGGCCAACGTGGTGAAACCCCATCTGTACTAAAAATACAAAAATTAGCTGGGCATGGTGGTGGGCACCTGTACGGAGGGCTGAGGCACAAGAATCTTTTGAACCGGGAGGCAGAGGTTGCAGTGAGCTGAGATCACACCATTGCACTCTAGCCTGGGGGACAAGAGCAAGACTTCGTGTCAAAAAATAATAATTAAGATGGTAAATTTTATGTTATGGATATTTTACCACAATAAAAACATCTAATAAAAATAAATACATCTTTAACAAACTTTAAACATTGAAATAATCATAAATTTACACACAATTATTAGAAATAATAGAGAAATATCTTATATACTCGGTTTCCCCAAATGGTAATATTTTTGCAAAACTATAGTCCAATATCACAATCAGGGTATTAACACTAATACAATCCATTCCCATCTTATTCAGATTCCCAGTTTGACTTATACTCATTGCTGTTGGTGTATGAAGTCTATACAGTTTTATCACCTCTGTAGATTCGTGTATCCATCATCACAGTCAACTGTTATTCCACAGTTCCAATCCACAGGCATCTCTCCTGTTATAACCACACCAACTTCCTTGCACCCTGAACCCCATGCCAAATCCCTGGCAACCGCTAATCTGTTCTCTATTACAAAATGTTGTCATCTCAAGAATACTATATGCATGAAATTGTACAATCATATACACCCTTTGGGTTTCAATTGTCATGCTCGACTCGACATTATTTCTTGGAGATTCGTCTAATCTATTTTAAGTATCAATATTCCACTCCCTGTTGCTGTGTTGCATTCGAGGGTATAGATGTAGCATAGTTTGCTTCACCAATCACCTGTTGAAGGACATCTGAGCCAGTGAAGAACAGATTTTGGCTATTATGAATAAAGCTGCAGTCAACATCTGTGTACAGATATTTGTGTGAACATAGTTTTTCTTTGAGAGTAAATGCTCAGGAATGCAATTGTTGTGTGTCAGTTGCTTGTTTAGTTTTTACAGAAACTGTCGACCTGTTTTACAAAGTGACTGTAACTGGGGCTGGGCACAGTAGCTCACACCTGTAATCTTAACACTTTGGGAAGCTGAGGCAGGCAGATCACTTGAAGTCAGGAATGACCAACCTGGCCAACATGATGAAACCCTGTCTCTACTAAAAATACAAAAATTAGCCAGGTGTGGTAGTGGATGCCTGTAGTTCCAGCTACTCAGGACACTGAGGTACAAGAATTGTTTGAACCCGGGAGGCGGAGGTTGCAGTGAGCTGAGATAGCACCACTGCGATACAGCCTGGGTGACAGAGTGAGACTCCATCTCAAAAAAAAAACAAAACCAAACTGACTGTACCTTTTCCCATTCCAACAGCAATGTACAAGTAATGTGTTTTCTCCACAGCCTTGCCAGAATTTGGTGTTGTTGCTATTTCTTATGTTAGCCACTCCTTTAGGTAAGTAGTGCTATCTTGTTGTGATTTTGATTTCCCTAATGACTACTGGTGCTGAGTATCTTCTTATGAGGAGAGGTGGTATGCGTGGGAGTGGTATGGCACATGGTAGCTTCAGAAGCGTCAAGTGAAGACGGTTTGAGCCCCTGACAATGGCCACTGGGGGGGCTGAGCCAGGCTATGGCAGTGAAGGGTTAGACGGGAGTGGGGGTATGGGGTCCAGAGATGCTTTAGGAAGTTGCCAGATGTGGTGACTAAGGAGACAGGCAGAAGGATGGCTGAGGAAGGGGGAGGCATCCAGAGTAACTTCCCAGGTCTCTAACTCAGAAGGAGAAGTCTAGGAACGTTGATTTTTACCTGTAGGACACCCATGTAGCCCAGGCATCTGGACACCAGCGTTCAAAACCGCGGTTGCTTCGGGGCTGAATGCCTGGATTTGGAAGCTCAGATGTTTCCCTCACGCAAGGTGGAGGGAGGAGTCTGACTGTTCAAATTTCCAGTCTCTCGGTCCCCACATGTAGGACCCGGACCAGGGAGTCTAGGGATCCCTCACCCAAACGCAGATCAAACATTTTCCATAGTATACGAAACACCTCGCACCCCTAAGCATGCTTTTTCAGTTGTATGTATGTAAACTGTTAGGATTTCACAAATCCATTTTCCAAATGTTTAATTTTACGGCTTTTTTTAATTACAACTACTTTTCAATCAGATCATAAGAGTGCTAAAACCAGTGTGAAACAGTGCAAAATGTTAACTCCGTTAGAAGTGGCCGCCACTTCCTGCTAGTCGGTCTTCCCAGGGACAGGGGATCCGGGCTGCTATGAAGCGCCGGCTCTCGGTTCCCTTGGGTATTATTTTACAGAAACCGTGTCCCTCTGGCTCCCAAATGGGAAGAGTCCCTGCGCTTCCTGCCCAGCCCGCCCCCTCTCCAGGCGTTCCCACCGGATCCTCCTCCAGCAACAGGTGGTTGCAAGCCTTCCCTTTGAACTCGAGAATTCCTCTCCCCAGTCCACCGCCTCGCAGCAATCCACAGGCCGGAGGGTCGACTCCTCTGGGTTGTGACTGGAGCCCTCCGCCGAGAGTGAGCTGCTGGGTCCCAAACCCCCGGGGTCCGCTGCGCGCGCTGCAGGGAGCTGCCGGGAGCTGCCGGGCGCCGCCGGTCCAGTGATTGCAGCTAGGCTTTTGTTTGCGGCTAAGAAGATTCGTGCCGGGTGCAGTGGCTCACGCCTGTAATCCCAGCACTTTGGGAGGCCGAGGCGGGCAGATCACCTGAGGTCAGGAGTTCGAGACCAGCCTGGCCAACATGGAGAAACCCAGTCTCTACTAAACATACAAAAATTAGCCGGGCGTGGTGGCAGGCACCTGCCATCTCAGCTACTCGGGAGGCTGAGGCAGGAGAATCTCTTGAACCAGGGAGTCAGAGGTTGCAGTGAGCCGAGATGGCACCACTGCACGCCAGCCTGGGCGACAAAGCGACACTCCAACTCAAAAAAAAAAAAAAAAAGAAGATTTGTAAATTGCATTTCCCAAGCCCTTCCTCTCTGCAAGAGCACAACACCCGCACCCCCAGCGTCATGAAAACAAGCGCGGCCACCGCGATGGGCAACACGCAGAGCCTCGGGTGTCCGTGCAGACCACGCTGCAAACGCGCAGCTGCTCAGTGGAATCCATTAGACGGCCTGCGGGGGTGTCCAACCAGAAAACAGGGAATGCGGATGCCAGCCTTGCCTCTGGTAGGTATTTCACGAGGTTGCTGCTTAAAATATGATTCCAAAGAAATGGAGGTTGTCCTTTAGAGGCGGGGTGGGAAGACAGGAGGGAGGAAAAAGAGAAAGCTGCTTGGCCTGTTCTATTACCGGAATTGCCATCGCTGATCCTTTGTGACATAAAAGTCACAGGTCAACTCCAAGATCTTACTGCAAATCGGTGGGGATGTTACTCCCAGGAATATGAGACTGGCCTCTTATCTCCTAATCATACCTCTAAAGTCTCCAGCCCTGAGAATTAGCGAGAACGATGACACAGGGAAGTGACAACGGGGAGCCATCACCCGCCATCGCTCTGCAGCCACTTAATTGACTTTGTGTGTTTTTCAGTTCAGGCCGCCCAGAGCTCCCTACCATGCATTTTTTTATTTCAATCCCGGGGAACATAGTGAAGTTTCTTTTTACTTGTATTTGTCTTTTTGCTTTATTTTCGAGTTCCCTGAATTAAAAACCCAATGTCTGGCCAGCCGCGGTGGCTCACACCTGTAATCCCAGCACTTTGAGAGGCTGAGCCGGGAGGATCACGAGGTCAGGAGTTTGAGAACAGCCTGGTAAATATGGTGAAACCCCATCTCTACTAAAAAAAAAAAAAAAAAAATTCAAAACTTAGCCGGGCACGGAGGCACGCACCTGTAGTCCCAGCTACTCTCCAGCCTGAGGCAGAAGAATCACTTGAACCCAGGAGATGTAGGTTGCAGCAAGCCAAGATCGTTCCACTGCACTCCAGCCTGAGCAACAGAGCAAGACTCCATCTAAAAAAAAAAAAGTCTAGACTCTGGTTATTTAACTTTGGCTGCATACATTGACTCCTTGAATAATTTCCCTGGAGACTCACTGATTTTTTAAATGAATACAATCAGAGGAAGCCAGGAAGGAAGGAGGAAGAGGGGGTAAGCTGGTCATTGAGGGCGTATTTATTTTTGAACTTACAAGTTAACTGTGTAGGTTTGTTACAAAGATATTTTGTGTGATGCACAATACCCAACAGGTAAGTTTTTTGTTTTTTGTGTTTTTTTTTTGAGACGGCGTCTTGCTCTGTTGCCCAGGCTAGAGTGCAGTGGTGCAATCTCGGCTCACTGCCACCTCGGCCTCCCAGGTTCAAGCAATTCTCCTGCCTCAGCCTCCTGAGTAGCTGGGATTACAGGTGAGCGCTACCACACCTGGCTCATTTCTGTATTTTTGGTAGAGATAGGGTTTCACCATGTTGTCCAGGCTGGTCTTGAACTCCTGACCTCAGGTGATCCACCCATCTCTGCCTCCCAAAGTGCTGGGATTAAAGACATAAACCACCACACCCAGCCCAATAGGTAGTTTTTGAACCCTTGCCTCGCTCCCTCCCTTCCCCATCTAGTGGTCTACAGCGTCTTTAAGTCCTATCTTTATGTCCTTGTGTACCCAATATTTAGCTTCCAATTTTAAGTGAGAATATGTGGTATTTGGTTTTCTGTTCCTGTGTTAGTTTGCTTAGGATAATAGCCTCTAGCTCCAACCATGTTGCTGCATGGGACATGATTTTGGTTTTTGTTTTGTTTTGTTTTGTTTTTGATATAGAGTTGCCTTCTTGTTGCCCAGGCTGGAGTGCAATGGTACGTTCTCCACTCACTGCAACGTCTGCCTCCTGGATTTAAGCAATTCTTCTGCCTCAGCCTCCCGAGTAGTTGGGATTACAGGCATGTGCCACCACACTCAGCTTATTTTGTATTTTTAATAGAGATGGGGTTTTACCATGTTGGTCAGGCTGGTGTTGAACTCCTGACCCCAGGTGATCCACACACCTCAGCCTCCCGAAGTGCTGAGATTACAGGCATGAGCCACTGCGCCCAGCCTAGGTTATTTTTTATGACTATAGTTTTCCATGGTGTATATGTACCACGTTTTCTCTATGTAATCCACCACTGATGGGCACCTATGTTGATTCCATGCTTTTGCGATTGTGAGTAGCACTACAGTGAACATACAGGTTCTTTTGGTAGAACCATTTCTTTACTTGTGGTTCTATACCCCATAATGGGATTGCTGGGTTGAATGGTAGCTCATCTCAGTTCTTTGAGAAACCTCCAAACTGCTCTCCACAGTGGCTACGCTAGTTTACATTCCCACCAACCGTGCATAAATGTCCCATTTTCTCCACAGCCTCACCAACATCTGTTATTTTTTGACATTTTAGCAAAAGCCATCCAGACCGGCATGAGATGGTATCTCACTGTGGTTTTGATTTGCATTTCTATGAGGATTAGAGATGAGCATTTTTTCATACATTTGTTGGCTACCTTTGTGTCTTCTTTTGAGAAGTGTCTGTTCATGTCCTTTGTCTACTTTTTAATGGGGTTTTTTGTTTTTTGCTTTTTAATTTGTTTGCATCCTTACCTTTCCTCTTCAGCTTTCCCTCCAAATCTGCTCAGGCTCCAGGATCACAGGACCCGGCCCTGCACCAAGGCGGCTTCTCTCATGGGCTGAATGGTGCCTCTTGTCCACAGTCCTGCCAGCCCCACCCCGGGGGACGTCCACCTGGACTTGGCAGCACTGCCTCCAGGTCAGGGCAGTACCGAAGGAGTCGTGGTTCTTCTGCAGCTCAGCTAGGGAAAGGGCCCTCCCAGCATTTGAAGTGAGTTCAGGCTTCACATTCTTTGAGGGTTTTATTCTTTGGGGCACACTGCAAAAGTCCATTTTCCGTGAAAACAGAACATTGCAGTTACATGAAAAGCTTATCTTTTAAAACAGTAGATCTAATGATTGGGGGATTTCACAGATAACGGAAAAAATTGGAAAGACAAATACACATTTGAAAGCTTTTTACTTTGCCAAGAAAGGATATTTTTAGCTGGGCGTGGTGGCTCACGCCTGAAATCCCAGCACTTTGGGAGGCCGAGGCGGGCAGATCACTGGAGATCAGGAGTTTGAGACCAGCCTGGCCAGCATGGTGAACCCCTGTCTCTACTAAAAATACAAAAAAAAAAAAAAATTAACCGGGCATGGTGGCAGGTGCCTGTAATCCTAGCCACTCTGGAGCCTGAGGCAGGAGAATTGCTTGAATCCAGAAGGCAGAGGTTGCAATTAGCCAAGATCATGCCATGGCACTCCAGCCTGGGCAACAGAGCAAGACTCTTTCTCAAAAAAAGAAAAAAAGAAAAGATATTTTTAAAACAACAACTTTCTACTATCACCATCATTTATTTGAAGAAAGAATACTTGAACTCATGCACACGCAAAAACAAACGCTCAGTGTAAAGTGTCAAGAACAGCCCTTTAATTGACAACGTAGAGCTTCCTAGAAAGTGGATGACTGTTAAGAGCGCTGGACAGGCCGGGCACGGTGGCTCACACCTGTAATCCCAGCACTTTGGGAGGCCAAGACGGGCAGATCATGAGGTCAAGAGATGGAGACCATCCTGGCCAACATGGTGAAACCCCATCTCTACTAAAAATACAAAAATTAGCCAGGTGTGGTGGCGTGCCCCTGGAGTCCCAGCTACTCAGGAGACTGAGGTAGGAGAATTACTTAAACCCAGGAGGCGGAGTTTGCAGTGAGCCGAGATCAGTCACTGCACTCCAGCCTGGCGACAGAGTGAGACTCTGTCTAAAAAAAAGCACTGGTTTGGGGTATCAGTCCCCTCCCATAGCGGCATATGGGGACCTACCTTGCATCCACATCTTCTCTCATCAAAGATTAGTGGGTCTCAGACCCCAGTTTCCTGATGTGAACTTCTCCGGTAAATGGATATAAGAAGGGATCAGCTCCTCTGCAAATCACACCTTCCTGAGAAAGAAGAGCTGCAAAATTAAAGACTAACAATAAAAATATTGTTTTTGCTATTTGACCATTGTTAACCACGTCCTAAATGTGGATTTCCATCCTCAGTTTAAGTCCAAAGCTGTTGATTCTGTCTTGGGGATGATAGAGGTTTGGCCCAAAGCTTGGCTGGCCCTGTGATGTGGCCTGCTCCAGTGGTAACTGTTCAAGGAAGTGCTTTTGCTTCTATCTGATGATGAGGCCTAAATTACTCCAGATGGTCCCTCAAAGACCCAGGAAGGCACCTCCCCAACCGATCTGCAATGTTTGGCGTGCTCAATAAATACACCTGCAATTGGCTGGCTTTTGTCAGCTCTGAGCAGTCCTGCAGAATGGAGAAATAGATGCCTTCATTCTGATAAAGGTGCTGATGCCTTAATTGTAAGCCGAGCAAAAGATTCCCCACTGCCGTTCAAAAGCAAATTGCAAGGGTTTGGAAGCCTTTGAGAGGGGTGCACCGGTGACTGGGATTGTATAAAGCTGGCTCTCTCAGTCACTGTTGATTTCTCTTCACACAGGCTCCTCACTCCCCAGCAACCAATTTGTATTCTAATGGCGAAAAAGGAGAGGGCCTCTTGGGAGATTCGAGTGCATGACAAGAATCCATTTCCCTCATTCTTCCAAATGTTCTCCCTGCTGAATGTGGGTCTCTGAGGAAGAAAGAGGAAACCCACAACCAAGAATAACGCATGAAGATGAAGTGCTTGTTTTTAAAAAGAGCCAAGGAGAGGAACAGACAATTTGAAGAAGACAAAAGAATTACATGCAATAAATAGAAGAAAAATGTTCAACAATACCATTGGTTTTTTTTTTTTTTAAGACAGAGTCTCGCTCTGTCGCCAAGCGGGAGTACGGTGGCGCGATCTTGGCTCACTGCAACCTCCGCCTCCTGGGTTCAATCAATTCTCCTGCCTCAGCCTCCCTAGTAGCTGGGACCACAGGCGTGCGCCACCACACCCGGCTAATTTTTGTATTTTTAGTAGAGACGTGGGTTTCACCATGTTGGCCAGGATAGTCTAGATCTCCTGACCTTGTGATCTACCCGCCTCGGCCTCCCAAAGTGCTCACACCACTGTGGACAGCTGGTAATTTTTAAAACATGAATTGATACAACAAGATGACATTTTTAGTGCATCCAATTGGCAAAATTAAAAATGATAATGGTTCTTTTCCTAGGGCCTGGGGAACCTGGCACTCTCATGGAGCACATAAAAACAATCGCAGTTTCCCTGGAAGTCAGTCTTGCTTCATGTATCAAATCTCAAAAGTATGACTCTCCTTTAACTCAATTATTTCACATGTATAAATGTATTCTGGGAAGTAAAGAAGGCTGTGCAAAGATATTCCTATATAAGGATATTCACTAAATATCCAACAGTAGGAAGTTGTTTGCATTGGTTATGGTATCTCTAAGCAATGGAATACTGTGAGCATATAATAATTGTGTATTTGCTGAAGTAGAAAGAAGTTCAAAATACACAGTTAAACTTTGAAAAGATTACAAGCAGTAAAGTGACATATGTTTTCAAAATTAACTCAGTTCATTCAAAAAGTATTCCTAAGCAAAGTGGATACATCAGAGATCAAGATAGGCAGTTCCCTGCTTTTATAAAGATGGCATTTTGGACCAATGGGGTCTGGGAATTGGGTAACAACAAATAAGTATATTAGTGAGAAAACTATAAAATTGTATTAACAGGCCAGGCGTGGTGGCTCACGCCTGTAATCCCAGCACTTTGAGAGACCAAGGCGGGCAGATCACCTGAGGTTGGGAGTTCGAGACCAGGCTGACAAACATGGAAAAACCCTGTTTCTATTAAAACTACAAAATTTAGCTGGGCGTGGTGGCACATGTCTGTAATCCCAGCTACTCGGGAGGCTGAGGCAGAAGGATCGCTGAAACCTGGGAGGTGGAGGTTGCAGTGAGCCGAGATCATGCCATTGCACTCCAGCCTGGGCACCAAGAGCAAAACTCTATCTCAAAAAAAAAAAAATTGTATGGACGGCTGTGTAGAGAATTAAAGTAGGGTGACATGATAGAGAGAGGTCATTCTAAGATTCCATACTAGGTGTGGATTACTAAAAGGACAACGTGTCAAGAGTTCTTCAGGAAGGGAAAATAGTCATGCAAGGCCCTGAGGCAGGAGCATGATTTAAATGACATGTTTATATGCAGCTGAACCACACCGCTAAAGCAAAGTGGAAGAGGGAAGAGCAGCAGAAGCAGTCCCGGAGGGGAGGTCACATTGCATGGGGCTTGGTAAACCAGGGTAAAGAGCTGGGGTTTTATTCTACGTGCTGTAGGAAGACACCACAGGTCTCAAACAGGAGGCATGTCTCATTTATGTTTCTAAACTTCACTCTTGTGCTTGTGTGAAAGAATGGATTTGAGAGCACAAGAATGATGGCAGAAGGACCGGTCATTCATCAGTCCAGACAAGGCTCAAAGAGAACCTGGACAGGGAAGGAGGTACAGGAGAGAAACAGATGCAGTCAGGATTTATTTTGGAGTTAACACCAGTAGTGGGTTTTTGCTACTGGATTGAGAGCTCCTCAAATCCCCTCCTCTTTCCTGCTTTTGCCTTCAAATTCCAGTCCTTCCCTACAAAGGTCCCTCTATAGTTCCTGCCTTTGGGTTCTCTGACCTCAAATTCCAGCTCCCTTTTCTCAAGCTAACTCAAGCTGGTCTTCAGTTCTTGTAACCGTGGCTGAGGCTATCAAGCACCTGCTGTGTTACAATCTTCCCAATTGCTGTTTAAGGCAGGCACAGCAGTTGAAGCGAGCCATGGTCAGAGAGATGGGGCAGCTTGCCCCGTTTAGAACAGCAGAGCAAGGATTCACACCCAGGTCCTCAGGGTCCAGAGCCAGTGCTTCGTCTTTTATGCCATGCTAGATCAATGAGATGCACCCACCTGCTAGTTGCCTACCAAATACTACTAGTTGTCCACAAAATCTAAGCTCCCTTGTTTCATAACAAGGCTGCCCAAGTGCATTAATTTCCTAGCCTCCCTTTCAGCTAGATGTGCATATATGACTTATCTCCAGTGGAACAAAACAGGAGACGAAAAGAGGGTGCAAAAAGGGCCGTGTCTCCTCCACACCCTTTACCTTTCCTACAGGCTGCAACCCAGGCTTGGCAGAAACCCAGCTTAAATTACGCAGATCACAATAATTGTGCATTATTATGGAACAATGACTTGTAAGGAGCCTGAATCCCTGAATGACTACATGGAGCTGAATCTCCCACCAGTCTCAAAAGCTCACCCTGGACTGTTACATGAGAAATACATAAACTTTAGTCGTGTTATTGTTGGGTCTGTTTGTAGCAGTCCAGCCTTACTCTAACTGATGATATTCAATCTCAACATGATCTACATATTTTAAAATACTAGTGCCCCCTTTTGTTAAAAAGTAATGAACTGGCCAGGCACCATGGCTTATGCCTGTAATCCCAGCACTTTGGGAGGTTGAGGTGGGCAGATCACCTGAAGTAGTGGGTTCGAGACCAGCCGGACCAACATGGAGAAACTCCATTTCTACTAAAAATACAAAATTAACCGGCGTGGTGGTACATGTCTGTAATCCCAGCTACTCAGGAGGCTGAGGCAGGAGAATCTCTTGAACCTGGGAGGTGAAGGTTACGGTGAGCCAAGATCATGCCATTGCACTCTAGCCTGGGCAACAAGAGTGAAACTCCATCTCAAAAAATAGATAAATAAATAAAATAAAAATAAAAATAATTGAACCTCTCAAGCAAATCCTCCAGACATGGGGTAGATCCTTGAGTATCCCCGCTCCTATTCATGGCTGAAGTTGTCTAATCTGCCGACTCGATTCAATGCCTGTATTCCCTTAGGAGAACCTTTAAGAATGTTAAAGGTTGGAAACCAAACCACGGGCCCTCCATGTATGAGTTATGATAATTTATTTATATCAGCCAGTGAGATCTCTTCCAAAGGGCTTGAACTTTGGTGACCACCCTAAGATCCCCGGCAGCAGGTGTGACTTAGTCACTTCCTGGAACCTCATCTAAGTGCTTTAGGAAATCCAATGTCTCCCTGAGCTTCACAGTGATTCACAAGGCGGGTAGAGCCCTCCAGAGCCCACTAGAAAAACAGTGCATCAGCAGAGCTTGTCTGTGGACAATGAGTGTGTTGACTGGAGGAGAGAGTACCACATTCATACTCCACTAGCTTTGCCAGTGCTGCAGAAAGTGGGGCACAAGCTGGCTCCCCAAAATGTTTCTCCATCAAGCCTAGAAGGAGAAGTGAGGAGACAGTAAGGAAAATGAGCCACACGCTTAGTGAAAAATGCAGTGGTTTTGGACTCAGGTGGACATGGATTCTCATCCTGACCCCACGACTTATTCATCCATTCACTTCGCTTTTGGCACCTCTGTTTCCTAGAAAATGAGAATACGCATACCCACCTCATACAGTGGTCATGAGGACTGAGGCAGAGTCTGAATTATATATATAGAGAGAGAGAAAGAGCTGGCAGGGAAGGAGCTCCGTCAATAATAGCAAAACAAATTCCAAACTGATCCAGCCTGGAGATAAAGATGTCGGCAAGCCTTGCCCACCCTGCCAAGCCACCATGAAGGGAGCACGTGTGCCGGTTGCCTTCAAGGTCTCTCAGTTGTCAAGGACAGGCTTCTGTGGGTGCTGTTATGGGGCTGGGAGATGTGCTCGCTGACCACATCCCAGCAGTTCTGCTGCTGCTGTGGTTACCCAAACCCTGCAACTATGCTCATGTCTAAACCAGCCAGCAAATCACACAGTCAAAGCCTCTTGGGAAAGTCTGCATTCTGGTCACCCTTTTCTCTTGTTCAGATTCAAGAAACACCCATGAAAAATGTGTTTGCTTTCTATTCCTGTGGCTGTTTGTTTATTTAATAGCAATAACAAAAAATATCTTTTTTTTTTTTTGCCTTGATTATGGTCCTTACCATCAGGTAGCAAATGATTGGCCTGTGTAAGAAAAGGCTAATGAGAAACATAATGAATTAACTAAGTCTTCTTTTCTTTTCATGGGCACAAACTGGGTTTTTTGCTTCAATGCATGCACACACTGTCAAATATGGAAAATCAGGCCATTTACTTGGTATGATTTTGGAGCTCCCTCTCATGCTGAAGCCACGATGGCTGGTCCAGTCCCATAGTTGGTCTGATCACCCATCCATGCCAACCCTTGTAAGCTTTTCCTTGTGATGTTACCGTTACCACTCAACACTTCTGCCACTTTCATACTCCTGTTTCCCACTGCTGGGAAGCATTGAGACTTCCACCAGCCATGTGGTTCCCAGGGTTCTCTCAGCACCAGCTCATGCTCTCAATAACATTGTATCAAGATTAGTAGAATCTGGCCAGGCACAGTGGCTCATGCCTGTAATCCCAGAACTTTGGGAAGCCAAGGTGGGTGAATCATCTGAGGTCAGGAGGTTGAGACCAGCCTTACCAACATGGTATAACCCCATCTCTACTAAAAATACAAAAATTAGCCAGGTATGGTGGCATGCACGCACCTGCAATCCCAGCTACTCAGGAGGCTGAGGCAGGAGAATTGCTTGAACTCGGGAGGCATAGGTTGCAGTGAGCCAAGATTGTGCCACTGCACTCCAGCCTCAGCGACAGAGCAAGACTCTATCTCAGAAAAAAAAGATTAGTAGAATATTTCAGGCTTGGGGCTCATGCCTTTAATCCAGCACTTTGGGAGGCCGAGATGGGTGAATCGCTTGAGCTGAGGAGTTTGAGACCAGCCTTGACACCACCATGAAACCCCATCTCTACAAAAAATACAAAAATTAGCCAGGCATGATGGCACACACCTGTAGTCCCAGCTACTTAGGACACTGAGGCCGGAGGATCACCTGAGCCCAGGAGGTCAAGGCTACAGTAGTAGTGAGCTCAACCTAGGACACCCTAAGAAGGAGGTGGCTACCTATGATGGTGCTGATGGGAAACACAGATGGAGGCCACTGCTCACCACGAGGGCCCGTCAGGACCAGTGGGAGCGCATCAGGTCAACATCCAAAAACAAAGGGAAAGGAAAAAAAAAAACCACAGAAGCTGCAATTTTCATCTCTTACTTTAAAGCAACAAAGAACATAAGAAACAAAGAGGGACATTACATGGTGGTGAAAGGATCAATGCAACAAGAAGAGCTAACGATCCTAAATATATACGCACCCAATAGAGGAGCACCCAGATACATAAGGCAAGTTCTTAATGACTTACAAAGAGACTTAGACTCCCACACGACAATAGTGGGAGACTTTAACATGACACTGTCAATATTAGATCAACAAGATGGAAAATTAACAAGGATATCCAGGACTTGAACTCAGACCTGGAACAAGTAAACTTAACAAATATTTACAGAACTCTCCTCCCCAAATCCACAAAACATACATTTTTCTCAGTATCACGTTACACCTATTTTAAAAGTGACCACATAATTGGAAGTAAATCACTCCTCAGCAATTGCATAGTATTTCACAGGTTTAAATAAAATATTGGTTGGCTGCTTGTTTGTTATTTTCATCCCCTATTTCTTCCTGTCTCCATTGTTAAGCAAAATTATTGGCATAAAAGAGGTTTTTAATACCCATTTTTAGACTGCATTCTAGCCTGGGCAATAAAACAAGAATCCCATTCTCTCTCCCTCTTTCTCATCCTCTTTCTTTCTCTCTTTCATTCTTTTTTTTCT
>CAUYQU010070708.1:0-56482 GCA_963574635.1 Cheracebus regulus | reverse complement strand
TTAAGTAGTAGAAACTCTTTTGTTAGGTGCATGCACATGTGGCACTATTATGTCTTCTTGACAAATTGAGCCTTTTTTGTTATATAATGTCTCTCTTGATCCTTGGTAATTTTTTTTGCTCTGAAGTCTCCTTTGTCTGTTTATTTATTTATTTATTATTGCATTTTAGGTTTTGGGTACATGAAGATTGTTGCATAGGTACACACATGGCAGTGTGATGTGCTGCCTTCCTCCCCATCACCTATATCTGGCATTTCTCCCCATGCTATCTCTCCCCAACTCCCCACACCCTACTGTCCCTCCCGTATTTCCCCCGACAGACCCCAGTGTGTGATGCTCCCCTCCGTGTGTCCATGTGTTCTCATTGTTCAACACCCACCTATGAGTGAGAACATGCAGTGTTTGATTTTGTGTTCTTGTGTCAGTTTGCTGAGAATGATGGTTTCCAGTTTCATCTATGTCCCTACAATGGACACAAATTCATCTTTTTTTTATGGCTGCATAATATTCCATGGTGTATATGTGCCACATTTTCCCTGTCCAGTCTATTATCGATGGGCATTTGGGTTGGTTCCAGGTCTTTGCTATTGTAAACTGTGCTGCAATGAACATTCGAGTGCATGTGTCCTTATAGTAGAACGATGTATAATCCTTTGGATATATACCCAGTAATGGGATTGCTGGGTCAAATGGAATTTCTATTTCTAGGTCCTTGAGGAATCACCACACTGTCTTCCACAATGGTTGAACTAATTTACACTCCCAGCAACAGTGTAAAAGTGTTCCTATTTCTCCACATCCTCTCTAGCATCTGTTGTCTCCAGATTTTTTAATGATCGCCATTCTAACTGGCATGAGATGGTATCTCAGTGTAGTTTTGATTTGCATTTCTCTAATGACCAGTGATGATGAGCATTTTTTTGTATGTTTGTTGGCCTCATGTATGTCTTCTTTTGTAAAGTGTCTGTTCATATCCTTCGCCCACTTTTGAATGGGCTTGTTTGTTTTTTCTTGTAAATCTGTTTTAGTTCTTTGTAAATTCTGGATATCAGCCCTTTGTTAGATGGGTAGACTGCAAAAATTTTTGCACATTCTGTTGGTTGCCAATTCACTCTAATGACTGTTTCTTTTGCTGTGCAGAAGCTGTGGAGTTTGATTAGGTCCCATTTGTCTATTTCGACTTTTGTTGCCAATGGTTTTGGTGTTTTGGTCATGAAGTCCATGTCTAGGCCTATGTCATGAATGGTTTTGCCTAGATTTTCTTCTAGTGTTTTTATGGTGTTAGGTCTTATGTTTAAGTCTTTAATCCATCTGGAGTTAATTTTAGTGTAAGGTGTCAGGTAGGGGTCCAGTTTCTTTTTTCTGCACTTGGCTAGCCATTTTTCCCAACCCCATTTATTAAACAGGGACTCCTTTCCCCATTGCTTGTTTTTGTGAGGTTTGTCAAAGATCAGATGGTTGTAGATGTGTGGCATTGCCTCTGAGGCCTCTGTTCTGTTCCAGCACAGTGGGTCTCCCCACAGGAAATCACACAGATCTGGGTGCCTTTTCAACAGGTGACTGGAATGCCTGGGAGACAGAATCGCCCATTCAACTGATAAAGAGGGGACTGAAACAGGGAGCCAGGCCAGGAGATTCCTGGATGAAAAAGCGCCATGAGTCTCCAGCGGCTGTTTCAGCCGGTGCAGTGGAACAAGAAATCACACAAATCTGCCCACCATTTCTGGGCACTGGTGAGGAACACCTGGGAGACAGAGTTATCCATTCAACTGGAAAAAAAAGGATCTGAGGCAGGGAGCCAGGTGATCAGGCTCGGCTGGTCCCACCCCCACAAAAACCAGCAATCTGAAATGCTCTGGATTGAGAGTTTTACAGTAAGCACAGCTGAACCTGGGACAGTCCAGCTCTGTAGGGGAGGGGTGTCCGCCATTACCGAGGCAGCCCGCCACTGCCAAGGTGGTCTGCCATTACAGAGAGAATCTGTCATTACAGAGGCGGGCCACCATTCCCGAGGCAGTTCTAACTATACCCCTATAAACAGGACTACAGGGAAGTTCACACAGCAGCTGGGCAGAGCCCACAGCGGCTGTTAACATTTGGCTCCTCTTTACTTACACAAATTCCAGCAAGCAGCTTGAATTCCTTCCCAGAAAATGGGTTTTTCTTTTCTACCACATGACCAGGCTACAAATTTTCCAAACTTTTATGCTCTGACTTCCTTTTAAATAGAAGTTCCAGTTTTAGATAATCTCTTTGCACATGCATATGAGTATATGCTCTTAGAAGGAGCCAGGAGCATATGCTGTTAGAGGCAGCGAGATCACATCTTGCATGCTTTGCTGGCTAGAAATTTCTTCCACCAGATATCTTAAATCATCTCTCTCGAGTTTAAAGTTCCACAGATCTCTAGAGTAGGGGCATAATGCTACCAGTCTCCTTGCTATAGCATAGCAAGAGTGACCTTTACTCCAATAAGTTTCTCATCTCCATCTGAGACCAGCTCAGCCTGGACTTTATTGTCCATATCACTAGCAGTTTTTTGATCACAACCATTCAACAAATCTCTAGGGAGTTCCAAACTTTCCCTCATCTTCTCGTCTTCTTCTGAATCCTCCAAACTCTTCCAACCTCTGCCCATTACCCAGTTCCAAAGCTGCTTCCACATTTTCAGGTATCTTTATAGCAATGCTCCACTTCTCTAGTACCAATTTTCTGTTATTAGTCCATTCTCGCATTGCTATAAAGAACTACCTGAGACTGGGTAATTTATGAGGAAAAGAGGTTTAATTGACTTACAGTTCTACAGGGTATACAGGAAGCATGGCTGGGGAGGCCTCGAGAAACTTTCAATCATGGCGGAAGAGTAAAGGGTAAGCAAGCACTTTTTTCACATGGCAGAGCAGAAGGAAGAGAGACAGAGTGAAGTGGAAAGTGCTACACACTTTCAGACAACCAGATCTTGTGAGAATTCACAATCATGAAAACAGCAGGGAGTATATCTGCCCCCATGGTCCAATCACCTTCCACCAGGCCCCTCCTCTAACACTAGGAGATACAATTTGACATGAGATTGGGTAAGGACACAGAGCAGAACCATATCAGTTTTTTTTTTTTTTTTTTTTTGGTAATCTGGTTTTGGTATCAGAGTTATGTTAGCCTTCTAGACTAACTTAGGAAAAGTTTCTTCTGCTTCAATTTTTTTTCTGGAATTCTGAGAAAAATAGATTCTTCTATAAATGTTTAATAGAATTTGGTGGGGAAACCATCTGATCCTGGACTTCTCTATTTTAGGAAACTTTGTATTATTCATTTAATCTTGTTACTGGTTATTTGTCTGTTAAGGTTTGCTATTTACTCTTGGATCAATCTTGGCAGGTTGCATATATACAGGACTTTATCCATTTCTTCTAGGTTTTCAAAGTTATTGGCATCTAGTTGTTCATAGTTGTCTCTAATGATCCTCTGTATTTCTGTGGTATCCATTGTGATGTCTCTTTTTTTATTTCTGATTTTATTTATTTGGTACATCTATTTTTCTTAGTACTCTAATGGTTTGTTGATTTTGTTTATCTTTTCAATAAACTAATTTTTTGCTTTGTCTTTTGTATTCTATTTAAGCTTCAGTTTTATTTCTGGTCTGACCTTTATTATTTATTGTCTTCTAATAATTTTGGGTTTGGCTTGTTTTTCTAGAATCTTGAGATACATCACTAGATTATTTGAAATCTTTCTAGTTTTTTAATATAGGAATTTATTGTTATAAAATCACCTTTTAATTCTGTTTTTGCTCTTTCCCATAGGTTTTTATACATTATGTTTTTATTTTCATTTGTTTCAATAAATTTTTAAATGTCATTTTTAATTTCTTTCTCTATTGGTCATTCAGGAGCATGTTGTTAAATTTTCATGTATTTGCATAGTTTTGAATGTTTCTCTTTTTATTAATTTCTAGTTTTATTCCACAGTGTCACATAAGATACTTAATGTAATTAATTTTAAAAATGTTTTTGAGACCTGTTTTATGTTCTAAGAGATGGTCAATGCTGAAAAATGTTCCATGCATGGACAACTGTGTATTATGCAGCTGTTAGGTAAAATGTTCTGTGAATTTCTATTAGGTGTATTTGATCTATAATGCAGTTTAAAACCAATATTTCTATGTTAATTATCTGTCTAGATGATCTGCCAAGTGCTGAAAGTATGGTATTCAAGTCCCCAATTATTATTATAAATTATTGTATTGGAGTTTATATCTCCCTTTAGATCTAATAATATTTGCTTTATATATCTGGATGCTGTGGTATTGAGTGCATATATAGTTATAATTATTCTCTTGCATATATATTCTCTTGTTGAATTTATAATTTTATTGTTGTATAATGTCCTTTTTGTCTACTTTTACGGCTTTTATATTGAAATCTGTTTTGTCTGGTATAAGTATAGGTAATCTTGCTCTTTTTTGATTTTTGTTTGCATAGGATCTTTTCCATTCCTTCATTTTCAGTCTATATATTCTGTATATGTCTTTACAAGTAATGAGAGATTTTGTAGGCATATGTTTGGATTTTAAAACATCAATTTAGTCAGTCTGCATCTTTTAAATGAAGAATTTAATCCATTTACATTGAAAGTTATTGCTGATTGGTACTTACTACTGTCATTTTCATGACTGTTTTCTGTTATTTTGTGTGTCCTTTGTACTCCCTCTCTCATTGTTTATTTTTGTGGTTGGTTGGTTTTCTGTAGTGACAAGGTTTGGTTCCTCTCATTTTTTTTCTTTCTATATTTTTTGATTTCATTGAATTGTCTTATCTGTATTTTCCTGTATCTCACTGAGTTTTCTTAAGATTATTATTTTAATTTATTTTTTTTCTGGAATTTTGTGTTTTTTCTTATGATTGGAATCTGTTACTGGAGAGTTACTGTGCTTTTGGAGGTGTCATGTTTTCTTGCTTTTAAAATGTTTTGTGTGTCCCTACATTGATTTCTATGCAGGTGGTGTAATAGTCACCTCTTCCAATTTTAAAAAGTAGGTTTTATAGTGAAAGACTTACTCATATGGATGGGTCTTGGAGTGTTGGTTTGGTGGGGTCCATTAGCTTTGGTTCTAGGTGGACATAGCAGTACAGTTTACATGTAGTTTCTTTCATTGTAATCCATGCTAGTGATGTTACAAATGTCTCGGTGGCCTAGGCTGAGAGTTTATGGTGGTGATAATGCTACACACACACACACACACACACATACATATACACACACACACTCGTATATATATTATACCTTAAATTCTGGGGTACATGTGTAGATATTGCAGGACTGTTACATAGGTATACACATGCCATGGTGGTTTGCTCCCTCCATCCCCCCATCGCCTACATTAGATATTTCTCCCTATGATATCTTTCCCCAATCTCCCCACCCCCCACTATCCCTACTCTAGCCCCCCACCTTACAACAGACCCCAGTGTGTGATGTTTCCCTCCCTGAGTTCGTGTGTTCTCATTGTTCAACACCCACCTATGGGTGAGAACATGCGGTGTTTGGTTTTCTGTTCTTTCAAAGTCAGTTTGCTGAGAATGATGGTTTCCAGATTCACCCATGTCCCCGCAAAGGACATGAACTCATCCTTTTTTATGGCTGCATAGTATTCCATGAGTATATGTGCCACATTTTCTTTATCCAGTCTATCATTAATGGGCATTTGGGTTGGTTCCAGGTCTTTGCTATTGTAAACAGTGCCACAATAAACATACATGTGCATGTGTCTTTATAATAGAATGATTTATAATCCTTTGGGTATATACCCAGTAAAGGGATTGCTGGGTCAAATGGTATTTCTATTTCTAGGTCCTTGAGGAGTTGCCACACTGTCTTGCACAATGGTTGAATTCATTTACACTCCCACCAACAGCGTAAAAGTGTTCCTATTTCTCCACATCCTTTCCAGCATCTGTTGTCTCCTGATTTTTTAATGATTGCCATTCTAACTGGTGTGAGATGGTATCCCAATGTGGTTTTGATTTGCATTTCTCTAATAACCAGTGATGATGAGCATTTTTTCATATGTTTGTTGGTCACATAAATGTCTTCTTTTGAAAAGTGTCTGTTCATATCCTTTGCCCACTTTTTTAATGATGTTGTTTGTTTTTTTCTTGTAATTTGTTTTAGTTCTTTGTAGATTCTGGATGTTAGCCCTTTGTCAGATGGGTAGCTTGCAAAAATTTTTTCCCATTCTGTTGGTTGCCAGTTCACTTTAATGATTGTTTCTTTTGCTGTGCAGAATCTCTTAAGTTTAATTAGATCCCATTTGTCTATTTTGGCTTTTGTTGCCAATGCTTTTGGTGTTTTAGTCAAAGTCCTTGCTTATGCCTATGTCCTAAAGGGTATTGCCTAGGTTTTCTGCTAGGGTTTTTATGGTATTAGGTCTTATGTTTAAATCTTTAATCTATCTGGAGTTAATTTTTGTATAAGGTGTAAGGAAGAGGTCCAGTTTCTGTTTTCTGCACATGGCTAGCCAGTTTTCCCAACACCATTTATTAAACAGGCAATTCTTTCCCCATTGTTGTTTTGGTCAGATTTGTCAAAGATTGGATAGTTGTAGATGTGCGGTGTTACTTCTGAGGCCTCTGTTCTGTTTCATTGGTCTATATCTCTATTTTTGTACCAGTACAATGCTGTTTTGATTACCGTAGCCTTGTAGTATAGTTTAAAGTCAGGTAGCATGATGCCTCCAGTTTTGTTCTTTTTGCTTAGGATTGTGTTGGCTATGTGGGCTCTTTTTTTGTTCCATATGAAGTTTAAGGTGTTTTTTTTCCAGTTCTATGAAGAAGGTCAATGGTAGCTTGATGGGGATAGCATTAAATCTATAAATTAGGCACTATGGCCATTTTTCATGATATTGATTCTTCTTAACCATAAACATGGAATATTTTTCCACCTGTTTGTGTTCTCTCTTATTTCCTTGAGCAGTGGTTTGTAGTTCTCCTTGAAGAGGTCCTTCACATAGTGCAGTTTTATTGGAGGTAGACTCACTTAGCTGTTTCTTAGGTTAAGGGCACCTGCATGCACATGGTAGGTCAGGCAACTTGGAGTCTGGCTTGCTGGGGTTGGGTCCGTGGAGCTATTTCTCAGGCACAAGAAGTGGATCCAACTGCTTGGATGGTATAAAGGTGTGTCCAACAGGGGTGTCCCATGTGGTTGTTTCTCAGTCCCAGAATGTGGGCATACAACTACTCAGCTGGCCTGGAGCATGTCTTCCAGGATGGCCCATGGGGTTTTTTCTCAGACCTGGGACATGAATGCAAGTCTGTTTGGCCTGGGAGTGTGTATGTTGGGACAAACCACATGGCTGTTTCTCAGGCTTGGGACAGGGGTTGTATTAGTCTCTTCTCATGCTGCTAATAAAGACATACCTGACACTGGGTAATTTATAAAGGAAAGAGGTTTCCTTTACAACTGTTGTGGACTCACATTTCCATGTGGCTGGGGAGGCCTCACAATCATGGTGGAAGACAAAAGAAGAGCAAAGGGAGATCTTATGTGGTGGCAGGCAAGAGAGCTTGTGCAGGGGAACCCCCATTTATGAAATCATCAGATCTTATAAGACTGATTCATTGTCACGAGAACAGCATGGGGAAGATCTGCCATCATGATTCAGTTACTTCTCACTGGGGCACAGCCAAACCATATCAGAGTATAAAACAGGTTGGCTGGCCTGGGGGCATGTCTGCTGAAGGTGGCTAACAGGGCTGTTTCTCAAGTCCTGACTATGAGTACAGAACCTTTGGGCTGGGCTAGGAATGTGTTGTAGGGGGATACTGGGGGTTTTTACTCAGGCCCTGGGAATGGGCTCATAACTGCTCCACTGGCTGTGGGGAGATCAACTACTCTGGCCTGGGGACTTCTCATGCTCAGGGAAGAGCATGCCATGGTTTGGCTGGCTCAAGGGCAGGTTCTTTCTGGGCAAGACTGGCAGATTCTTCTTCTAGCTATTAATAGACATGCAGGTGACTCTCCTGCTGCACAGGACCAGAGTTACAGCTGATCCTAGGTTCAGACTCCATGCAGCTAGGTGGTCAGCCACCTCTGTGGGTTTGGTGGCGTGAAGAAGGAGCCCCAGTGCTGGAAGGGTGCAATGGCTGCTGACCCCAGAGGAGGCCACACTCCAGAGGTGGCTTATGTCTTAAGATGTCACTGTGCTGCAGTAGCTTGGCTCATGCAGGGGTGAGTGGTGGGTGGGAAGTTCACCTAAGATGCTCTTAATCTGGGCGATGCCAGTGCATGAATTCCTGGTAGCTGTCCAAAATGGGCACAGGGCTTGTGAGGGCTGTAGAATTCTCCTGTCGTAAGGACTGTAGGTATATAGCGGCAATTGGAGCTGGTAGGATTGTTCTTCTGCTCACTTTTTTCACACAAAGGAGAGTCCCTCCTGACTTCAGGCAGGCCCAATCCGGGTGAGAAAGATGGTACTGCAGAGGCTGCGCACATCCACCCTGCCCTCCTGGACTTCCAGTTACCACAGGTGCCTCTCCACTCCCCTGCTGCACACCAGTGGTCTCCCTTTGACATTATTGCTACATCTTAGCTGTTTTGTCATTGCCTTGGTCCTTTCTTGTGGGAGAAATGAGTGCCAGGTGTCTCTGGTCAGCTCTCTTGCTGATGTCACTCTCTTTTGCCTATAGGCTGTCACTATATACAATAAGCAGTGGCACCACAGAAAGAAAGAGTTCCTGGATTGAGGGCATTGCTGGGAAGGGAGTATGAAGCAAGTAGTGGTAGAGGGGAACTGGAGTGGGAAGACGAACGTGGCAAAAAGAAGTGTGAAAAAGCATAATTTTTATAATTTTGCAATATATTAGCTTGGGCTGTTTCTTTTGTTTTTGGCTGTGGGTTATTCAGAAAAATGAGCTACCTTTGAGTTTTAGTTCTGTTGTGAACTAATTATATGGTCTCCAGAAATTAAGTTCTTCCTTGAGTCTTGATTTCTTCATCTGTAACAGGAAAAAGATGCCACATTTCTGTGAGTTGTCGTAAAGTTAAAATGTAACAGCAAATTCCCAAGTGCTCTGAAAGTAAGAATGTTATGTATTTACAGGTTTTATTATGCAGCTGACCACATGATACTGTCTCTTAGATACTACTTGAAGTTTCTTCTTATATTTTGTGGTGTGTTCTGTTTAATATCCTCTGGATTCTTTCATTTGTTACATAGAAAGTTTTGGTCAGACTCAGCTGTGATCCAGGGACCTGTGATTTGTGGTTTCATGCTATTTCTTTAATACTAAATGGCTTTTCCTCCAAATTTGTCACTTTCAGAAAATGAAATGAAAACACAAAGAATTCTCTCCACCTGAATTTTGGCACTTCTTCAAGGTTCCTATCTCCTTTGGTGAAAATGAGTTTCCTGAGTCCTGGACCCAGATTTCCCTTGGGCCTCCTGGGGCCGTGTGCACTGAGTGGTGCTTGAGGGCCTGGAGATGTTAAGCAGAGCTTGAGTTGGGCCTGGCTCAGGGCTGGGGACTAGAATCTAGTGTGGAGGACATTTGTCTTTTACCCCTTCTACCTCTTCTGTGTCCTCCTCGACCTCCTATAGTATTCCTATAGTGTCCATCACCCACTCCTTGAATAGTATCACCCTCTGAAAGCCCAGAATCACTGACATCTCCAAGAAGTGCCTGAGCTGCATTTTTCAATCTATAGGGTGATAGTTCCCAAAGTGCATTCTGCAGAACATAGTTCTGTAATATTCTCCATGGTACAAAGGTTCTAGGGTCAAATACATTTTGCAGACTCTGCTGACATGGCTCTTTTGAATATTGTGTAGATTCTTAATGCATAGTTTATTAAGCATTCTGAGAATTTATGCTTTTTACCTATTGTACCATTTCTTATTTTATTCTCATTCTGGGACTCTTAGCACACATGTACTATTGTTCCACAAATCCCTGAGGAGGTCTCTGATACTGTCCAACATGTCCTTGTTCAATCCCCACCCCAATCTTTTTTTCTCTGCTCCTCAGCTTGGAGGATTTCTGTTGATCTACTTTCAAATTCATTGACTCATCTTTTGTATTTTTAATCTGTCATTAAGCCCATTCAGTTACTTTATCTCAGTTTCCAATTCCAAAGTTTCCATTTGATTCTTTAATATAGCTTCCATTTATTTGCTGCGATACCCTAGCTGTTCACTCATTTAGATAACATTTTGTTTTAACTAAGTGAACGTGTTTATATTAGCTGCTTCAAAGTTTTAATCTGTGAAATACTACATTTGGTTTTCAATTGTTTTTTCTTCACTAAATGTTATATTTTCATATTTTCTATTTCCATGCATGTCTAGTACTTTTGAACGTTTACTGAACAAAATAGGTAATGTAGATTGAGGGTTTTTTTTTTTTGAAAGTGGTTCAATTAATAGTTGATCACCTTAAATTTGTGTTGGTTTGGTTTTGTGCTTTGTAAAGATCAATTTGGAAAAACCTATGGTGTTTATTAAGCCCTTTAATTTCGGGGATCCAATCTCTAAACTCTTGTCACCATTGTAGATTGTATTAGAATTTTAGCATCAGTTAGTGTGTCTAGTGTAGGCCTTACTGTAGCCTGTGGTCTTTAAACCTAAATCAGGGCCCTTCTGTTTCCTCTGCTTGGTGCCTTGGGTGTTAACAAGATGTTAATGAAGTCTTAGCTTCTCTTTTGCTGAACTGTAATTTCAGCTTCCTGGCACTGTGCATCCTGCAGTGTCTCTGTTCTACTGACTGGGATAAGCCCCTGGTAGTCTCCCCTTTTGCTTGTGCAGTCAGTGACTCACAGGTAACTTCTTTTTTCACAATATGTACAGCTTTCTGTCTTCCAATACCTGATTCCCAGATTCCAGCTCCTGTGCACATTCATCACAGTGAGTGTATTAGTCTGTTCTCGCACTGCTAATAAAGACATACCTGAGACTGGGTAATTTATAAAGAATAAGAGGTTTAATGGACTCACAGTTTCGCATGCCTGGGGAGGCCTTCCAATCATGGTGGAAGGCAAAGGAGAAGCAAAGTCACTTCTTGCATGGCAGCAGACAAGAGAGAACTTATGCAGGGAGACTTGTCTTTATAAAACCATCAGATCTCATGAGACTTATACACTATTACTAGAACAGCCTGGGAAAGACCCACCCCCATGATTCAATTACCTGTCACTGGGTCCCTCCCACAACATGTGGGAATTGTGGGAGCCACAGCTCAAGATGAGATTTGGTGGAGACACAGCCAAACTGTATCCATGAGGTTAGTATGGTATGCCTAGACTTGAGTCCACAGCTGGGAAGTTGTCCCTTGCAGAGAACTGGACAATCATGAACTCACCTGTGAATTTCTCTTCTCTTGGTATTTCAATCTTCTGTAGCCTATTGTCACATGCCTGAAAAGAGCTGTCTTATTTCTTTTTTTTGGTTTTATAATTACATACGGCAGGAAGGCAAGTCTGATACCAGTTGGACCATTATATCTTGAGGTTCAGAGGTGATCCTTTAAGCCATTTTAGTCATTGCATACCACATAACCTATGTTCAAATGGTAATGTTCTTGTCCCTGCCTTGAAATCCACTAAGCTCAGATAACAAATATCAAGTTCCCATCATTAAGTCTTTGTTTGCTTCCAAGTTTCAAACAAGTAAAAATTGAATAAAGCAAATATGTATTTTAAGCAGACAGGCATTCAGTATAGGAATTTAGTGCTAACAAAATCATTGAAATGGATCACTCTCAGATCAGCATAGAATTGATTAACAGGGTAGATTCTGAGGCTGCCCAGAGTGTATTCTGGAATTAAGGATCTCAGCTCTTATTCTAGATGCCTGTTGGGGCATAGACCAAATGCTGAAACATAGATCTTGAAATGTTATTGTAGAAAAACTTCATATTCCTAAGACCTTCCTTACCAGCAGAAACCCAACTCAAAAGAGAGAAGACATAGTAGTTTAGCTTATTTATGCCTTTCAGCTCCCACTTATATATATCTAATTGGTGGAATCTAATTTGTGTGCACATCTTAGCTGCAAGAGAGTCTGCACAATGTGGACTCTAGCTTTCTAGTCTCCCCTAGAAGGATGATAGGAAGGAGTTCGAATGAGCTGATCCACATGGCACCAGCATGCGTGTTCTCTGCTTAGAATTCCTTCCTTATCCTTCGGGACTTAACTCCAATGCCACCTCTTCCTTAGTGCTTATTTGTTAATCTCATGTCATATAGTACATACACCCATTATAATGTTTTTCCAAATGGTTTTCATAATTTCTTATGGTTCTCTTTTCCCCATTAGGGAAAAATAAAGCTCTTTGAGTTAGAGACTATGGCTTATTCATTATTCCACCCTCGTGTTTAGTTCAATAGCTGGCACCTATGACTCCAGTACATGTCTACTGAATAAATAAATGAATGAATGAATCATAAGAAATAGTGATGATTTTACATCTTCAAATCATATGATATAGGGTGATGTGCCTGGAGCTGGAATGACCTTGACAGGCTGACTTTTGCTTCACTCCTTATTAGATTCTTTCTATGTGAAGTAACTAGTAAAGATTGAAAAATTCTACCAACCAATTATCTGGAGCTAGGAAGAAGAGATAAATGGCTCTTTGACTGAATTCTACAGATCTTTTAAAATTAATTCAGTCACAGTGGTTTGTATGTGTAACTGCAGTCTTGATCCCAGGGAGACCATTCTGAGCCCTGGATCCAGGCTTTCAGAGGTACTTAATAAGTCACTCGCCACCTGAACATTTCTTATCTGTGAATTGGAAGAGGAAACTCTCCCTTGGGGTGTAATGTGTGCATATGCCAAGCAAATGGCATCCCTTGCAGTGGCTGAGATGAATGATTTGTCTCCTGGAGGCAAACATTTCTCTCCCCTGTGGAGTCCTTCCCACATCCTGGCCCATCATTAAATTTAGCCCATTAATAACATTGGCCCAAGTTCTGCCTCCTAGAACTCAGCAATTGTGCTAGAGGTTGTTTTAGTCCTAACCCAGCTGGTTGGAATTTGTGACTGGCTCTGCATACAATGGGGAAGCTTATGTTTATGTGTGCATATTATGGGCCTCCACAAGCCCCATCTGTTCTAACACAGAATCTTAGCCCTGAGAGGGACCACTCAGTCCTAAAAGGGACCTGGGAGAGCCTGGGTTATTAGGAGGACACTGGGCTAGGTGCCAGATAACCTGGCTCCTGTTTTTCAGCTTTTCACTGAAGATGCCCATTGGCGAAGCACATCATTTCTTGGTCAGAACGGCACAGCCACCTAACCTACTTGAAGCTGACTTGGCCTATGTGAGCAATAAATGCTAGGATTGTCACCGAGGTATTTTGGTAGATTATTTTGTAGCATTATTGTGGCAATAGGTAATTGACACTCCACTCAACAATCCTCTAATTAATACATGATCATATTATTTATTTGATAAATATTTTTTCTTTCTTTTTTTTTTTTAGACAGAGTCTTGTCTGTCACCCAGGCTGGAGTGCAGTGGTGCAATCTCGGCTCACTGCAATCTCTGCCTCCTAGATTCAAGCGATTCTCCTGCCTCAGCCTCCCGAGTAGCTGGGATTACAGGCATGTGTCACCAAGCCCAGATAATTTTTTTTTGTATTTTTAGTAGAGGCAGGGTTTCACCATGTTGGCCAGGCTGGTCTTGAACTCCTGACCTCAGGTGACCCACCTGCTGTGGCCTTCCAAAGTGCTAGGATTATAGGTGTGAGCCACTGTGCCTGGCCGATAAATGTTTCTTGATCACTTACTTTGTGCCAGGCACCATCAGCATCCAGATTTTCCAGTCACTGGAGGGAAAACTACACCTCTGAAGGGTGTTCTAGAATTCAGGATTGTTTGTAATTATGCATTTGCTTTTATGTGTGGTGGTGAAGGGAGGGAGCATGTTGGTGTGAGTCAGTCCTTGAGAAACTGCTCAGTCCTAGGAGTGAACTCCTCTAATTAAAGTTCCTGTGCCTGCAGAAGGGAACCAGGCCCTGGATTAGGCGACTCCACCTTGAGCATCTCACCCGCCTCCTACCCCAGCACAGGATATTTCACCTGAGTGAGCCACATTTGTTCCTAACTGTAACCAAAACCATTACAGTAAACATATGGGAGAATATAGTTTAGTTCCAAATATGCAGGAGGGGATGTTCTGTGGGAATGTAAGAAGAGGAAATGTCAGCAGGTGATAGAGGTTTGACCTGGCAGATAATCATGGTGGTCAACTATATTTACATATTATATTGAGTTATAGTTCACATTATCTTAGAGACATTTATACAGGTACTGCTACTGCTCTACTGCAGTTTCTTGGGCTCCTAACAGGTGCCAGTCATGCACTAAACACTTTATGTACATATTAAAATTTAATCTCACAATAGCGCTTGCAGTAATAGGCAGGTGCTTTTTGTATTGCCATGTACAGATGAGGATACTGAAGTCCAGAGAGGTTAAATGACTTGTCCAAGGTCACACAGTTAAAATGTGGCAGAATCAAGATTCAATCCAAGTCTCTGCCTCTAGACCATGACCCTGTACCACTTCTGGGTGCACTTGGTCCTTCCTTGACATGATCCTATGGGAAAGACAATTCATATAACATCTTTAAGTCCTTGTTTTGTAAATAAAGAAGCCAAGTTTCAGGAAAGCTACAGAATCCTTCCAAGGCCAATTAACTAGGCTTACTTACTAATTAGTTAGTAGCACAGCCAGTTAGGTTTTTCATATACCTCACTTCAGTTTTTAAGGGCCAGAATACACATTCAATGACAGGTTTTTTGGGTAACTTCTGAGGTAGGAGGAGAGACAGCCAAAGATGAGAAGCCCATTCTTTGGTCATGATTTCTTCTCTTAAATCTGAGTGGAAAGACAGGTGGGCCCAGTATTTGCTTTCAATTGAGTGCATCAGAACAAAGCTGGGAAGCCTTTTTTTCTTTTGCTGCTGTGAGTGAGTGGAGAAAATGGCTGGAAGAAGTTTCATGTGTTGGGGCTTTGACTTTCGAGAGGACACATCAGGACGCCCCCTCTGCAGCTGGGGCCATTTGGAAGCTCATTTGCTCTGGGCTCCTTCCAGAGGCTGCCCCTCTGGCTGGCTGTGACCAGTGTGTTTCTCCCTTAAATGGAACGAGCACCTTTCAATGTCTTTATCTCTTGCTTCCTGAGACATGAACCAGGAGGCACCCTCCACAGATGGCCCAGTTAAACCCAGAGGACCCCTGGACACCTGCTAGACAGTCAAGATAAGAAAGCTAATTTTCCCCGTGGAATTTTTATCAATGAACAGAACCTGAGTCTTCATTCTTGTATAAAAGGTATTCTTATTGAATTCTAAAAGTAAGAGGGATTTTCAAAGGGATAATCCAATATCCTTCCAGTGGCTATTTTAAAAATTTATATTTTTTCATTGATTTATTCAATATATGTGCCTGCATGTGTGTATGTGTGTAGATAAATAGGTATCTGGCAGGCACAATATCAGACACAAGAAGCAAATTTACATGATGTAGCTAATATAGTGAGGGAAACAGACATCAAATAAATCATAGCAAAATTAAATACATAACCAAAAAGCATCCTTCATGCTATCAAGAACGTAAAGGAGCTCTGAGATTGTGAAGTGGGTTACCTTCATCTGTTTAGGGCCAGGAACTTTTCTGGGAGGAAGTGTTCTTTTTGCTGAGATGAGGAAGACTGGTAGGTCAGAGGCTGCTAGGAGAGGAGGGGTGCTGGAAGTGAGTGGGAAGCAAAACAAAATTTGGGCAAAGGCACAATGGGCATTGAGGTTATGAGTTGGAAGGGAGTGGAGTTTCCATGTTAGAGAATCATGAGTGAGCCAGCATGCTGGCAGGTGGCAAGGAGGGAAGAGGACTGAGAGGAGAGCTGGTGGATGCAGACAGGAAGCATAGCGCCCAGGACCTATGAGCCACGCTATGAGTGTCAGGGATGATGTCCACAAGGAGAGCACAAAACCCCTGGACAGTAGGCTGGAGAGTGGATTGGGGGTAAAGTGTTCAGAGTAGCTCTCTAGGAAGAACCAAGGTCAGTGGCAAATGTTGATCTGTGGACTTAGAAGACTCATCCTGAAGAAAGGTCAACATTTATTGTTTAAGACCCACATGACTTTGAGCAAGTCTGATGCTCTGATCTTCAATTTACTGACTCTGTCACTGTGGAGACTAACACCCATCATCCTGCCCGCTGCAGAGGAAAGAAAGAAGGAAGGGAAGAAGAAAGGAAGGGAGAAAGGGAGGAAGGGAGGGAAGGCAGGCTCCCAGAATGAGCTCTGGGAAGCACATGAACCCAAGAGAGTTTGAAGTAAAAGTATGATGTGGGCAGGCTGTGATCCAAGAGACCTAATGCTGTGGGTGCTGAGTGGGAGATGCCACTTGCAGCTGGAGATGGTGGTGACACAGCCTGTGAGCTGGGCATTGTATGTCAGTGATGGTTTGAATGAGAGAGGTGGGGACAGAAGGTGTCCTGGCCAGAGGACAGAGACTGGGCTAAGGCAGAGTGGTGGGATTTACAAGGAATGGGGGCAGGTCCAGGTGGCCCCTGCTGCTGGAACACGTTTCTGGCAGGAGGAGCCTGAAGCTCATGGGGCTTTGTGCACAGCCTGAGGCTCACAGGGCTTTGTGCACAGCCTGAGTTTGCATCTTCTGCCTCTGCCTCCTGTAACTGGGTTCTTGTTCTGTTCCTCTTCCGGATACTGGAGAAATAAACTTCTTACTGTCTAGAGAATGGCTAATGAAAACACACATAAGTGCTCACTCTCTTAATTAAAAAAGCAAAATCCCCTCATAAATGAAGGCCATCCATTTCTACAGTGGCTCATCTTGGCTCCCGCGGCCTCCCAGCTGGTGCACAGTGAGTAGAGGGCTGAGGAAGCCTTGCAGTGGTGGGGAGTGGGGTGAAACACTATGGTCTGGATGTCTCGCCCTCTATGCCTGGCCCTACCTGGCCCTGACCTGCTAAGCTCAACACTGATAGCTCTAGAGATGGCTTTCATCCTGTTCTGCTTCACTTCAGCCTGAAGCACAACCACTGAGCCCCCACGGAGCTCTGACCCACTTCCCAGCTTGTGCTGTTGAGAGAGGTAGCATGAGGGAGCGGGAAGAGTGCAGAGCTGCAGCACGTGGGATTCCTACTGAATTTCTTCCTGCTACTGAGATCTGTTTCTGCGCTTTTCTAAGAGATGATGTCTTGCAGCTGTTAAGAGTGTGGGTCCTAGAGATGGCTGCCTGGGTTCAAATCCTGACTGTCACATGCTCGCTGTTTATCCTCTCGGTGCCTCCGTTTCTTCATATGTAAAAAGGGATAAGAACACTCTTTTACATTAGGTTGTTGTAAAAATGAAAATGTTTAATGTATGTAAAGATCTTAGAACAGAACCTGACACACAGTAAGCACTTTGTCTACTACTATGGCCCAAATATTATCTATTTGGGAGAAAGTGTTTTTCCCTCTTGGTTAGCTCATCAAATTCAAAATTCCTTTTTTTTCTCTTTTTTTTTTTGACAGAGTCTTGTTTGGTTAGCTCATCAAATTCAAAATTCCTCTTTTTTTTTTTTTTTGACAGAGTCTTGTTCTTTGGCCCAGGCTGGAGTGCAGTGGTGCAATCTGCAACCTCCATCTCCTGGGTTTAAGCAATTCTCATTGCTTAGCCTCCGAGTAGCTGGGACTACAGGCTCCTGCCACCATGCCCGGCTAATTTTTTGTATTTTAGCAGAGACAGGGTTTCACCATGTTGCCCAGGGTGGTCTCGAACTCCTGAGCTCAGGCAATCCACCCACCTCAGCCTCCCAAAGTGCTAGGATTACAGGCAGAGCCACCGTGCCAGACCAAAATTCCTCTTTACAGAATCATGCTCCCTTTTATATTAAATAACACACTTAACCACAGCAACAAAACGGAAGAAATCCCACAGCTAGCCAAGTCCTGGTACTTAAGAGAGATTACTTCCTTGGGTAAGTGTGCTGTGCTTCCCCTTTAAATCTCAGGCCCATCCTCAAAAACCCAGTTCAACTGCACTCAGGCCCTGCCCAATTCTCTTGCAGGGCCTGAGCGAGTTGAACTGGGTTTCTGAGGTGGAAATTAATAAAAACTAGGGGAGGAGCACATGACACAATAAATAGATGAAAAGCCAGGTATGATTTCCCAAGGACAAGGTTCACTCTCCTCAGGTCATAGATTATCTGCTGTGAGACTCTTCGCTCCCTACCCTATGCTCTTTGGATGTCCAGGCTCTTTCCCTGATGCACTGACACAGCTTATAGGACATCTTGTCCTGGCTCCTGATTCCTTAAAGATCTGGATGGTGAACTATGTAGGGTGAACTAGCTACTTCGGAGCGACCTTCCTTGCTGCATGCAGGTGTAGAAGTTTAACTCTGACACCATTCAAATAGGATAAAACCTCAGTCCCATAACAGCCATAAAATGCACACTTTGAGAGTTTCATAAATTTGGGGATGGGGACTGTGCTGAAATACTGCAATCTTTTCAATTTGATAAAAAGAAAAAGTGGGCAAGGGACCTCAGAAAGCAGAAAACTATAGGGGTGCCCTGAAGGGGCCTCACCCAGCCTCTCTGACTGCATTATAGCTTATGTTCCTTCCGATGTGTGCTTTGTAGCCTATATCATAGGCGAAAGCTACTTGATTTCTCATGAAGAATCACAGCTAACATGGAATTCTTCATTTTGATTCATCCGATTATTCAAGCTTGATAGATTCCATTTCCTGAGCACTGCCGTGTTACAGACATTGAGCCTTTACCTACCTGATGTTGTTTAATCTTCACAATGGCCATGCAAGGTAGGTATTTTATCTCCATCGTATGAATAAGGAACGAGAAATTCATAGACATTAAATAGCAGATTAAATATTACAGAGATTGAAATCACACAGAGAAGAGGTAGTGTTACTGACAGTGAGTCGGTTAGAGTCTGTGGCAACCTCAATTCTTGCCTCCTCAGAAGAAAGAATGCAACTGAGGGCCATAAGGCAGAAGGAGAGACTGGGGCAAGTTTTAGAGCAAGAGTGAAAATTGATTAAACAACTGTAGAGCAGGAATGAAAGGAGGTGAAGTGCACTGCAAGGCCAAGTGCGCTGATTGAGAGATGGAGTGCACTGTTTGACCTTTGACTTGGGGTTTTATACACTGGCATACTTCTGGGGCCTGTTTCCCTTCTCCCCTGATTCTTCCCTTGGAATGGGCAGTCTGCACGCATAGTGGCCTGCTGGCGCTCGGGAGGGGCTTCATGTGCCGTGTGTTTATTGGATTGTACTCACGCTCATTTGACATGTTTTCTCCCTACCAGGTGAGTGTTTCTAGAGGAAGGTCATATACCAGGTAAATGCCACCATTTTGCCTCTTAGTGCACATGCTTGAGTCTGCTCGCCCAACTCCTAGTTCTTATCAGGAAGCTGCTAATCACCAGTTTCAGGTGTTTCTGTTTATTAAAAGACTGCCTTTCCCTGGTGCTGGTTGAGACCAATTATTATTTTAGAGAGATAGCTTATAACTGCCTGACCATCACCTGATGGTCACCCGACATTCCTGGTGGGACCCTCTCCTGCCCTGCTCATGTCTGACTTGCTACCTATTGTCACAGTAGCAGAGCCTGCGTGCAGACTAAGACTTCCTGAATCCCAGTGAGGCCTTTCTCTTCTTGTCCCCAGACCAATCCTGAGCAGAGTGAGGTGCAGGTCATGGAGTTCAATCGTAGCACCACGTGTTGAAGGGACCTGTACCCCAAGCATCATGATGTCAGGTGAGGGTACATGGATAGGGATAAGATGCAGTCCTCATCGTCCACCATTTCTCACCATAGTGGTCCATTTGGGGGGCATTCTGATGTATGCCAGCCTCATTGTTTTCAGTTTATATACCCATATGTTTCATTCACTTCTTCCGTCAAACATGAGCTGAGAACCTGCTGTGTGCTGAAGAGGCAAAGGTGAATACACTTGATTCACCTTATTCAAGAAGCTCACAAGCTAGATGGGAGGTGAGATCAGAAAGCACTGAGTTAGACTCAAGTCTGAAGTGGTGTTTGCTGGCAGGGGACCTGTGCTAGGGACAGGGAGGCAGGTGGCAGAGGTGGGAGAATATGAGGCTTGAACGAGCAATCTGGGCGTGGGGTGAGGGACCCATGTGTCCTGTTCATTCATTTATCTATTGTCCCTCAACATTATGAAATCACCAGAAGATTTTCAGTGGGGGAATAACACAGTAGGCTTTGTACTCTAGAAAGATTCCTGCCAGGAAGTAGGGAGAGATGATACTGAATCAGGAATCCAAGGTGAGAGGTGACCTCAAGAAATGATACCACGCCCTGGATCTCTGTGTCCCCAGGCAGGGGAGAGGCCACACTCGTTTTCAGTGGGAAGTTAGGGTGCATTTGTTAGTAATCAATGGACTTGACTTTGGTTTTTTCTTTCTTGAGTCCGTTTGCCATCCTAGTTCACAATTAGTGAAAATTTTAACAATTGTGATGTCACTCTTCCAGAGACCATGTGTCACCTCCTGAAGTAATGGGCCCCACTGACAGCTGGGTGGATCTAGCTTCAAATTCCCAAGATAATAGCTGCTTTCTTGGACTACTCCAAGCGTCAAGTGTCAGAAGCTGGATTTCCTGGGACCCAGATTCTGACTTGGAGATTTGCATGTGGGATTTTTATTAGGGGATGCTTTTGGGATGAATGGCTGAGGAAGGGAAAAGATGGGAAGGGGAAGAGGGGAGGAAGGGGAGGTCAGAGGGAGCACGTGAGCTATGAAGCAGCCCCAGTGGAGCCCTGGACAACCCCATGGGGGAACTCTGAGTCTAAAATGCCTTTTCAGTTGCTCTGGGTTGGAACCCTGTGTGAACCATTCATTGAGGTGGGTCACCCTGGGGAACAGGCCAGATCTTGGGTGAGGTTGTTCTCTTCAGCTGAAACAATCCTGATGTGGGTATTTTAAGTCAAATTTAGAATAATTAAAATTAAGTAGGATTAGAAATTCAGTTCTTCAGTTGCACTAGCCTCATTTCAAGTGCCCAGGAGCCACATAAAGTTTGTGTTATCATATTGAACAGCATAGATAGCGAACATTTCCATTGCTGCAGAAAGTTTCATTGGATAAGCACAGTCTATCAAAGAAGGGCAACAGTATTAGTGACAGAAGGTCTGTTTCAGGTGTTCTCCAACTCTTAAGAGTTCTGTCCTTTGAGAGTCACAATTGAAAAACTGGGGTGCATAATCAAGAAAGCTTATTCTTTGCTCTGAATTCCAGCTTTTGTTCTCAGCCTCACAAAGCCTGCTGGAGGTTCTGTTAAGCATCTCATCCTCTTAGATCCTATGTTAGAATCAGCAAATGAAATAAAGAAAAAGTAGCATATACTGTTGGGCTCATATTTCTGTGCTTTCCTTCTTCTTAGAATCTGTGTTCCTATGCTCTCACTGACTGACTAGTTTCCCTATGACTTAAGCTACATTTAAAAAAATACATTTTTTTCTGATTTTGCTTTTGATTGCTTTATTCTTGGCAGGAGTATTGATCTGCCATAAACCAGGCTGCCACTACCTGGACTTGTTATCTATTACCTACGTAAAAATTTATATCCCAAGTTGGCTACCATGATGTTTTAGCCTGTTTGGGCTGCTACAACAGAATGCCATAGATTAGGAAGCTTATAAACAATAGATATTTATTGCTCACAGTTCTGGAGGCTGAGAAGTCTGAGATCAAAGGTGCTGGCAAATTTGGTGTCTGGTGAGGGCCTGTTCCTCATACAATTACCTTCTTACTGTCTCCTCATCTGGTGAAAGCAGCAAGCCAACTCTCTCTCTCTCTCTCTCTTTCTGTCTCTCTGTGTGTGTGTGTGTGGGTGTGTGTGTGTGTGTGTGTGTGTGTGTTGAGACAGAGTCTTGCACTGTTGCATGGGCTGGAATGCGGTGGTACAATTTCAGCTCACTGCAACCTCCACCTCCCAGGTTCACGTGATTTTCCTGCCTCAGTCTCCTGAGTAGCTGGGATTTTGGGCACACACTACCACACATGGCTAATTTTTTTGTCTTTTTAGTAGAGACAGGGTTTCACTGTGTTGGCCTGACTGGTCTTGAACTCCTGACCTTGTGATCTGCTGTCTTAGCCTCCCAAAGTTCCAGGATTACAGATGTGAGCCACTGCACCTGGCCTGGGGTCTCTTTTATAAGGGCACTAATTCCATTCATGGGGCCTCTATTCTTATGGCATAATCATCTCCGAAAGGTCCCACCTCTTAATACCATCAACTCGGGGGTTAAGATTTCAATGTGAATTTTGGGGGCACACATACATTCAGACAACAGCATGTGACATCTCTCAAATGATTTTCTTCTACCTCAGTGGCTCTGTCTCATTCTCCCTTGCTGGCTTCCATTACTTAAAGTTCTGCTCTTGCCCTCTTCTTTTTATCCTTCAGATTTCCTCTTGCTAAAATCACTCACTCCCAGGAATTGACTGCCTTATGCTGATAGCTTCCCCAAATTATATTTAGACCACAGCAAGTTCAATCCCCTGTTCTATGTTCCCATGGCATCCCATAATCTTCAGATTATAATGTTTGTCAGATATTAGCTACAAATATACAGTGAGTGACTTCATGGTACAACCTAGATTTTGGGGTTAGAATTACTTAAAGTAAGTCAGTATTTAACCAGGGACTCAGTCATGACTGGAACTACTGAGGTTCAAGAAGCTCTTGATAGGAGAGTAGGAACCTCGTAAAGCTGACCCTCTGGGAGCCCTGGATTATTTACAAACACACTGGAGAAACAAATGATGTGGTTCCACAGTGAAGTGCAATGTCTTCAGTGATGAAATGTTATTACTTGTAATCCTGCATGCACCAGCTGTGAAGGGCTATTTATACCCCTGGCCCTGTGACATCCTTTGCACAGCTTATGGCCTGGTTGACTTGCTTCACTCCCGGGGATATTATGAGGACAAACTTAGAAATATTTCTTTGGCAAAATTCAACTCAAGTTCTGTGTGAATGATCAAGGTTGGGATTGATAAATGACTGTCTAAAAGCCATTAGTGGTGTTCTGGAAACAGAAGTGAATTAAAAGGCAGGAGTCCTGGGTTCAAATCTGGGCTCTGCCACTGAAAGCTTGAATAAGGTTGTTGTTTCATTTCCATGTTTGTATAATCAATTTATCCTTCAACTCCTTTCCCAGCACACCATGTCAGTATAAGGTAGAGACCAAAAGTGTGGCCTTTGCAAAAGCCAGCATCTTATTGACTAGGGAAATGATAGAGTCCTGCCCTCTCGATGAGAGGAACTTCAAAGTCACATTGCAAGAGGGACAAGTACAAGAACCAAAATCATTTTTTTTAAAAAAACAATCCATCAGGGAGAATGGAAAGGCATGCTCAGGAAAGGCCTCAGTGCGAAGATTACATTTGAGTGTAGGAAGGAAGTGAGGGAGGAGTTACTCCTTTATACCTGCAAAGCTATAAAGGCAGAGTAGCATGTGTAGTATGCTTGATAAGTAACAAGAAGATCTTGGAGAGGGAGCAGAAGATAGAGGTGAGGGAAAGATTGCAGAGGTGAGGCCTCCTAATAGAGGATTTATAGGATGCAGTGAAGACTTGGATCACAAGGAGAAGCCACTGCAAACTTTTGAACAGAGGGGTAAGATGCTTTGACTTTCTGATAATTTACTCTGCCCACTGAGTTAATAGATTTGCGGGTAGCATAGGTTGAAATAGGAAGATCTACTAGGAGACATGTTGCAATTGTCCAGGGTGGTAGCTATTGGAAGTGCTGGTAGCTATTGAGGTTGAGGTAACTTCTGAGAAGTGGTAGGTTTCTGGGTGTGTGTTGATAAGATAGACATTTGCTGACTAGTGGATGTGCATGAGAGAACAAGAAGTGTCAGAGAAGGATGAAACTTTTTTTTTTTTGTCTTGAATAACTAAAGGGATAATTACCATTCATTGAGATGGGGAAGACTATGAGGAGCAGGCTGGGCCTGGGTGAGGAAGATCAGAAATGTGGTTTTGGGCATCCTAAGCCTGAGCTGTCAATGCATATTCAATGGCAACATAAATAGGATCTCACTCTATGTATTCTCCTGTAACCTGACTTTAACACACAAGAGAATGGAACTTCTTTCCCAGCTGTGCTGCACACATGTTGCATGTATTGCACGACATTTACTGTGTCAAACATCTTCTGTATCTCCATTTCCTCACCAGAAAGATAGCAATAATATGGCATAAATGTTCTATGCAATTCCATTAGTCTTTTAGAGAATCAATAAAATGTGTGTAAAAGAATATTTTACTGATTCATTAAAATGTTGGATTTGCGACTTTGACATTTGACCCCCAGGTTTCACTAAGTACAGTGATTTGTACCTTTGCTGAAATAAGAATCAGAGGAGCACCTAGGTTGGGGTGCAGAGGAAATCACTGAACAAATGAGTCTGTTCAGCCCTTGGCATGACACTTTTATCTCAAACCACCATTATTCTTTATTACAGTAATATTTCCTAATTAACAGATTTGCAAAGGTCTCAGGCTAGATAGACCTCTTGAATGGCCAAGATATGTGCAAACACTCTACTTGTATCTCAGCAAACAGGAGGCACTGAAGTCTTGTTCTAAGCCAGGTGTTGTTGACAATGCAGAAGAAACACTGAGCAGTTATCGAGTGCAGATAACTGTGCCAATAACTCTTAAGTTTTTTTAAAAAGTCTTGTGTGTGCCTTGTAACCATGAAAATATATGCTCCCAGGATAGTGCCATATCTGAGATAGGAAACATTTTTATTTATTTTTTAAATTAAAAAATTGTGAACATTCCAAACACAGAAAAATTAGACTACAGACACTTATCCATTTTCCATGCTTAACACAGGTTGATATTTAACCATAGTCTATGTTGAGCCAACTATGATCAGGCAACTTTAGCTGCTGTAGCAAATTAGCATAGACTTCATGACTCAAACTTTCATTTTTCACCATTCTGGAGACTGTAAGTCCAAGATAAGGGTGTCAGCATGGTCAGGTTGTGGCAAGGGTCCTCTTCTAGGTTACAGACTTCCATTTCCTTATTGTACCTTCCCATGGTGGAAAAGAGAAAAAAGTGCTCTCCTCTTGAGTCTTTTACAAGAGCGCTAACCTCATTCATGAGTGCTTTACTCTTGTGACCCAGCTATCTCCCAAAGGCCCTTTCATCATACCATCATGTTGGAGGTTTCAATTTCAACATATGAATTTTGGGGGGACATGGACATTCAGTTCGTAACACTGAATGTTTTATTATTCTTTAGCTGCTTTATTGAATTATATTTTGCCTAACCTAAAATTTACCCATTTTAAGTAAATGAATTGCAATTCATTTATTTTTAGCAACTGTAGCAAGTGACACAACCATCACCATAAATCTGTTTTGGAACATTTTCATTCCCCCAGTAAGATCACTCATGTTTATTCATAGTTAATCCTTGTTCCCATCCCCAACCCCAGGCAACCCCTATCTACTTTTTGTCTCTACAAATTTGCCTATTCTAGTCATTTAATACTGTACACATTTTGGTTTAGAGGTAAATCATTTGGTTAATACTTCGTGTTAATCCATTGATCCTTCCGTTGCTTGGTTTACTTTCACTTTTAATTTTTCTATTAATAGGTTATTTTAGCCTTTGTGTTTTGTGTCACCCTAGGTTGTTTTGTATATATTGAATGTTATAAGCAGATGCTTCATAAGTTCTAGGAGGAGGCATAAATTCCCTAAGCTTCTGGTTAAAGCCCACCCCACTGACTCATGATTATTGGTACATTAGAGCAGTGACCAGTGGTTATGGGTTCATTAGATTAGATAAGAATGAAAGCAGAAGCAATTGGTCAACATTTGCCTCGAGTACCTCATTAAAACCTTCGTAAGGATGCTTCTCATGTGGTAAAATTGTAATATAAAATTATTGTCATTTCTTAAGCTCTGCTTCTTTGAAAAACACCACTCACAGGCACACATTTTTGACCAGTTGTACTGGCTTATTTTTCTGTTGTCATTGGCTCATCTATATCAAAATCGGAGCCTCTGCCTGCAGAACCCCTGCTTCCTAAGTGTTCGCTCACTACAATCCTTGTTCTTATACCTGCCTTTATAAAAGGTTATGTTTTTATAAGGATGATTTAGAATTCAATGACAATCATGGGAGACTTTTGACATGCCAATAAACCATAGGTTTAAGAGTAATTCTAGGAGAGAAAAGAAATACCAACCATTCAATGACTAGCTTTCTTTGACTAATATTTTGAGTCATCAGCCTGAAATACTTACTTTCAAATTATCTCTCTTAAGGACAAAAACCAAAAACATAACTACTTGCACTGGAACTTTCTAAAACCTCTCTTCCTCTCTCTTTCTCCCATCAGTTTTATTATCACCACCCGCTTACAGTTTTTTTCTAAAATCTTTTTCTCTTTCATCTAACTTCTTTAACAAACTACTCTCTTCTTACTGTTCCCCCAGTTCAGGTAAAGGAAAAGTACATTATACAGTACACCCTTAAAATTGTTCTATCAGAGTTCAGAGAGGACTAGAATTAGGTATTTTCCAGCATTTCAGGAAAACAGACAGAAATCTACTATAGAATGCAGTATTGTTAGGCATTTATTGTTCCAGACTTTCAGTTATGTTTCAACTATTTCACTTAATTTGTTCACCCCTTGAATGGGGAAAATACTTCAAAGCCATAGGTTGAGAGTGGTCAAGAGGATTTGAATAGTCTGTGCACGATTACAAAAAAAGAAGGCCTTTGGGAGGCATAAAATATAGGAAATGTTTTTCATTTCCCCTAAAAGTTGTTTAGACAAACATTCAACATTGTAAGCAAAGTGAAATAAAAATAGAAATATATAACATTTAAAAAGCATACTCTATGCTGACCCACTAGCTTAGGCAAAGGGAGCCTTGTCTTGACTTTCTGTAAAATTTTTTTGTCTGTCCTCAGACATGAAATTAGAGACTTAGGGAAAATTGAAAAACAAACAAACAAACAAAAAAAAAAAAACAAAAAAGAAGAAGCAGTTCACTCCAGAATAATGATAAAGTCTCAGTGTAGCCACAGCACCTGTCTCTGCTGCCTCTGAACAGGCTCTGCTGTAGGCAGAGGGTCAGCCTGAGTGGGGTCCTTGGGGTGAAACGGTGTGTTTCAGGACCTGGAAGAGCAGTGGTGTGGCAGATCCCTGGAGGGACGTTTGCTGGAGAAGCTGAGGCTGAAGAGAGGCAATGATGCAGATTGGTTGGACTGTGTTCAGTCACTTGCTTATCTACTCTTATTTGTAGGTACAGAGCTCTTGTACAATAAGCAGATCATCCTAGAGTCAGTTCAGTCTGCAGAGTGCTAGCTATGTGGAGAAAAAGGGGGATCAGAGAATGAGGGGCATGAGAGAGAGAAGAAGAAGAGGTGGCAAAGAGAGAGAAGAATTAAGAGAAAACAGAAGAGGAAGAGAAAGAGGAAGGGAAGAAAGGGAGGACACTAAATGAAACCAGGCCTCAAATAGATGCAAAAGTTAAAATCTACATTTAGAAGATTGAAATGACAGTTTAAGAACAAGGTGGACAGGCATGGTGGCTCATGCTGTAATCTCAGCACTTTGGGAGGCTGAGGCTGGTGGATCACCTGAGGTCAGGAGTTCGAGACCAGTTTGGCCAACATGGTGAAACCACATCTCTACTAAAAATACAAAAATCAGCTTTGAATGTGTCCTAGAGATTCTGGTACATTGTGTATTCGTTCTCTTTGGTTTCGAAGAGCATCTTTATTTCTGCCTTCATTTCATTGTTTATCCAGTCGACATTCAGGAGCCAGTTGTTCAGTTTCCATGAAGTTGTGCAGTTTTGAGTTAGTTTTTAAATCCTGAGTTCTAATTTGATTGCACTGTGGTCTGAGAGACTGTTTGTTATGATTTCCATTCTTTTGCATTTGCTGAGGAGTGATTTACTTCCAGTTATGTGGGCAGTCTTAGAGTAAGTGCAATGTGGTACTGAGAAGAATGTATATTCTGTGGCTTTGGGGTGGAGAGTTCTGTAGATGTCTGTTAGGTCCACTTGTTTCAGTTCTGCATTCAAGTCTTGGATATCCTGGTTGATTTTCTGTCCTGTTGGTTTGTCTAATAGTGGAGTGTTAAAGTTTCCCACTATTATTGTGTGGGAGTCTAAGTCTCTTTGTAGGTCATTAAGAACTTGCTGTATGTATCTGGGTATTCCTGTATTGGGTGCATATATATTTAGGATCGTTAGCTCTTCTTGCTGTATTGATCCTTTCACCATTATGTAATCCCCTTCTTTGTCTCTTTTGATCTTTGTTTAAAGTCCATTTTATCAGAGACTAGAATTGTAACCCTTGCTTATTTTTTGCTCTCCATTTGCTTGGTAGATCTTCTTCCATCCCTTTATTTTGAGTCTATGTGTGTTTTTGTGTGTGAGTTGGGTCTCCTGAATACAGCACACTGATGGGTCTTTACTTTTTACCCAGTTTACCAGTCTGTGTCTTTCGATTGGGGCATTTAGGACATTTACATTTAACATTCATATTGTTATGTATAAATTTGATCCTGCCATTTTGTTACTGGTTCTTTGTTTTGCTTGCTGGTTGACGCAGTTTCCTTTTGCACTGTTGGACTTTACCATTTGGTTTGTTTCTGCAGTGGCTGGTACTAGATGTTTTTTCTGTGTTTAGTGCTTCCCTCAGGAGCTCTTGTAAGGCAGATCTGGTGGGCAAAGGATATGAACAGACACTTTTCAAAAGAAGACATATATGAAGCCAATAAACATATGAAAAAATGCTCATCATCACTGGTCATTAGAGAAATGCAAATCAAAACTATATTTAGATACCATCTCATGCCAGTTAGGATGGCAGTCATTAAAAATCTGGAGACAACAGATGCTGGAGAGGATGTGGAGAAATAGGAACACTTTTACACTGTTTGTGGGAGTGTAAATTAGTTCAACCATTGTGGAAGACAGTGTGGCAATTCCTCAAGGATCTAGAAATAGAAATTACATTTGACCCAGCAATCCCATTACTAGGTATATATCCAAAGGATTATAAATAATTGTTTTATAAAGACACATGCACACATATGTTCATTGCAGCACTGTTTACAATAGCAAGGACCTGGAAGCAGGTTCTTGATTATAGACTGGACAAGGAAAATGTGACACATATACACCATGGAATACTATGCAGCCATAAAAAAGATGAGTTCATGTCCTTTGTAGGGACATGGATGAACCTGGAAACCATCATTCTCAGCAAACAGACACAAGAACAGAAAAACATTGCATGTTCTCACTCATAGGCAGGTGTTGAACTATGAGAACACGTGGACACAGAGAGGGGAGCATCACACACTGGGGTCCATTGAGGGGCTGTGGGGGATAGTCAGGGGGAGGGTAGGAAGAGATAATGTGGGGGAAAATGTGAGGTATAAGGTGATGGGGGTATGGAGGCAGCAAACCACCTTGCCATGAATGTACCTGTGCAACAGTCTTGCATGATCTGCACATGTACCCCAGAATCTAAAGTACAATTTAAAAAATACAAAAATTGGCTGGGCATTGTGGCACACACCTGTAATCCTAGCTACTCTGGAGGCTGAGGCAGGAGAATCACTTGAACCTTAGAGGCAGAGGTTGCAGTTAGCCAAGATGTCACCATTGCACTCCAGCCTGGGTGACAGGAATGAAACTCGATCTCAAAAATAACAAAATGAAAACAAAAACAACAACAGCAACAACAAAAAACAAGGTGACCTAGAATAAAACAGTCAAAGAAGGAAAAAGAAAGATGAACCAGATTAAGCTGCATCCTTCCTGGCTGATTTATCTCTGAGCAAGTAGAAAGGAAGGGCTGGGGACACCTGGCCAACTTGCTATAGACATGTCACTTCGTGCAACTTCTCTCTGCAAAGTCCATTCCCTCTTCACATTGCAGACACGTGTCTCCTGGACACTGGAGCCATCATGGTGGGACAGGGATTGTTCTGTACTGGCAGTTCTATCTCAAAATAATCTGTCACAAGCCACCTCTCCCTGACTTCTTGTCTTCAGAATGCAGCCCCTGCTGATACCTGCCTTTGACTTGCTTACTCAGCTCTCACTATGGGGGAATGGGAGCCGTCTGCCTACATCGGAAAGTAGAATTTAGCCAGTGGGACTTAACAAATGCCTCAGCCACTGCTGTTGATTTCTCTGTTAGAACCTGCAGTCATCCTGCTGTGTAGGTAGCACTTTGCAAGGCCAGCTCTGCCTTTGTAAATGTCTCTCTGGTGGTGTCTTGGAGGAGTGTTCTTACCTGCATTGGCACCATAATATGGAGAGGTACTGGTAGGCAAGGAACTAGAGTCAGCATGGGAAATTAAGAGATGAGTCGTCTGTTCCTAGGGCAGAATTGAAAGCTATTGTGAACAATATCTGGAAAGGTAAATTTTGTATTTACTTTTTATCAACCTCATTGGAAGGCCATATATTAAAGTGGCTAAGAGCATGAGCTGTGAAGCCAGACTGGGCTCACAATCTGGCTTCGACACCTACTGATGGATGTTTTCAGGTAAAGTGCTTCACATCTCTAAGTCTTAGTTTCCCCTCTTGTAAAATGGGAATGACTCTAGTTCCTACTTACAATGTTGTAAGAACCAAATGAGCTAATACTTATAAAGTCCTTAGCGTCATGGCTGGCACGTCCTGAACACTTGGTACATGTGGGTTGTTTTTATTACTGTTATTAGTGAGCCCTTTCAAATTCTGTCCTGCAGGAGAGATGCACGACACAACTCCAGGGGGCGCCGTCACATTGACCTCAATGTGGTCAGTGCAAGTAGCGCTTTGGGGTTGTGCAGTGGCTCACCCGTTCCTGCTCACCACCAGCCCTGCTTATTCATGGAGGTGTTCTTGGAAACACACTTGGGAATCCTATGCTTTTCTCGTGCAGAGCTGGGGTTAGTAAGTCTCCCTCCACCTTTAGTGCCTTATCCCAGCCATAGCCCTGCCTTCTGATGTCCCTGCTGCTTCTTTAAGCCCTTTCACCTACGCTTCTGATCTCTCCAACTAGCTGAGACTACACTGCTGACTTTCTCAGAATCAAGGACCAAAGCAAGAAAGGGAACAGGTCAGTCACAAAAATCAAGTGAACGTAAAGGAATGATATCTCTCATTTCATAGCAGAAGTGACATTTAAATTGCACTTTGATCCAGTTAATTACATCTTTCTATGGGAGCCTCTGAGTGACAGAGTAGATGGTAGATTTCTGTTTTCCCCATAGAAAATGCAGATTCTAGGGTCAGAAAATGGCTTCTCATAATAATATAATAAATGGCTTCTCTGGCCTCTAGAAGCCAAAGCTGCCTCATTGATAGGACCTAAAACACTACCAGGAGATGGTGTTAAGGAGAAGATAGTTAAAAAAGTTATGTGGTCCTTCTGTTCCTTCCAGGTGGTTGACAGTGGTCTCCTGGATCACATCAGGCTGGCAGAAATTTGGGGATTTGGAACCACAGGATATTAGATCCCTGCAGAATTTGCTTTGTCTGTGTTGTGTTTGGTCTGATGCCATCAACACGTGGGGTTTAGGAAATAAGGACCAGCCACAGGCTGCTTGCCAGTGAGTCCAGTGTAAGCCTAGGATGATGATGCTGGTCTTCACAGCATCTTGGCTTATAATTCTGAGGATCAAGAGGGACATACCTCTTGGTCCCAGTGCCAGGTATGACTGAACATTAGGCTGCTCTGCTTTTTGCTTATGGATGTGCTTATTAGTGACCTACGGTGGACCAGGGGGTCATGTGGGTACCAGAGTAAGTAAACAAAAGACATAGTCTTTGTCCTTCATGGTGTGTCGAGTCTATGGGGAATATGGTTATGTAAATAGTTAATTACAAAAATTATAACAGCTAAAGAACATTTTGATTTGGCTTCCAGAAAGCTCAAGCTGGGTGCAGTGGCTCACACATGCAATCCCAGCACATTGGGAGGCTGAGGTGGGAAGATCACTCCAGGGCCAGGATTTTGAGACCAGCCTGGGCAACACAGCAAGACCCTGTCTCTACAAAAATAGCCAGTCATGGTAGTGTGTGACTGTGGTTCCAGCTACTCAAGAGGCTGAAGTGGGAGAATTGCTTGAGCTTGCAAGGATGCAGTGAGCCATGATCATACACCACTGCACTCTAGTCTGGGTGACAAAGCAAGACCCCGTCTCAAAGCAAAACAAAACCAACAAACTCAGGTCTAAGTTTGTGGCAAATGTGTAAGTCATTAGTGACCGCATATTTAGCTATATTCATGGTACCATTTCATATTCCCACCTTGTTATAACTTTCTTCTATTTTCATTTTAAATTTAAGCTATCTTAGAAGCTGTCTTAAATCTTGCTTGGAATAAAGCAAGCTATGCATTTAAAAATAAATATATAGAAACTTGGTGAAAGCCATTCAATGGGAGTGGCTCTAATTTTGCCTGCCTTTTGTCCCACCGGACAGATAAATGAGGTTATGATGCAATATTTTCTCTACTGAAAGATAGTTGGTATGATTTTTATGCTCTATCCAGCACTATTGAGGAGTAACTCAGTGCTAATCTAGGAGAGACAGAATATGCCTATTCTCTTCATCACTGATTTCTCTGTATCAAGTACGAGCTTTGTATATAAGAGCTGCTCCATAGATATCTGTTGAATGTTCAATGAAGCCATGGTGTTATTTAGGACATTATATTTTATAAAGTACTTTTCTCTCATTCTTTCCTTTAATTCTAGCAGTCACTTCTAGAAAGTCTTTATTAGAGTAATGCTAGCTGTTATATAGACCACAAAACATAGAGTGGCTCAAATATAATAGAAAGTTATGTCTTGTTCCTGGTTGGTGGTTGTTGGCTTTACTTCTTGTGGAGACTTGGGGCCCAGGCTCTATTGTCCTCTAGAGTCTTGCCATCATTCGCATCAAGTTTTTGGATAGGGGAGAGAGAAAAAGCCACTTCTTTCAAGCCTTGACCCGAGCACGAACACATTGCTTCTACTTCTATTCTTTAGTGAGAACTAGCCTCATGGCGACATTTAAGTGCAAGGGGCCATGGATAGGAGGTTGGGAAACAAAGGACTGGAATGATCATCTTCTTTCCAGAGACAGTGCTCTCTTCCATAAGGCTGAATATGTTGTGTGTAGAGTTAGCCATCTCTGCCACAGGGTAAGGGTCCGAAGTGCCCATTTTGTATATTAGAAAAATAACAAGTCTGGAAATCCTCAAATAAGAGGAATGGTTTCCTTCTTCCTCAAAGTGAGCACCAGCAGGACTCTGACACCTAACAGGACAAATCAAGTCCAGATTACAAAGAATTGCCTTGTCTCAGCCACAGGGAGATTGTGTCCTGTTGCTTATGCAAAGGCCAAAGGAAGTGACACCCGTGGCTGTCCATATGCCCAAGTCATTTCTCTCTTTAGGACATTCTCCTCTCTCTGCCTTGATGTTGCTGCTGGAACACCTGCCTCAGCTTTCAAGACTTTTGTGAACTTATCCTGTACTTTTCTGCTGTTACTCCTCATGGATCCTTCTGTCAAATTGCATCTTCCTCCCTGATATGATTTGGCTGTGTCCCCACCCAAATCTCATCTTCAATTCTAACATGTTGTGGGAGGTAATTGATTATGAGAGCGGGTCTTTCCTGTGCTGTTCTTGTGATAGTGAATAAGTCTCACGAGATCTGATGGTTTTAAAAATGGGAGTTTTTTTTGCACAAACTCTCTCCCTTTGCCTGCTGCCAACCATGTAAGATGTGACTTACTCCTCCTTGCCTTCTGCCATGATTGTGAGGCCTCCCCAGCCACGTGTAACTGTAAGTGCAGTAAACCTCTTTCTTTTGTAAAGTGCCCAGTCTTAGATATGTCTTTGTTAGCAGCATGAAAACAGACTAATACTCTTCCCTTCCTGCTCCTTTGCCACTGTCCACCTTTACTTTCTCTAAGAGGCTACTCTGATTTTACAAGTTAGAATAAATTACTCCTAGACCCTCTTCTGACTCATCTAGCGATTTGACTTAGTGGTCTACTCTTCTGTTGGCCCTAACAGTTTGTAAACTTTCTGGGGGTAAGGGAGGGGGCTGTCCCAGTTAAAATACTTTAGGATGGCCGTTCACATACACCATCTGCTTCCTATTTGGGGCCAATTGCCTTGGGCATTGCTCCATTTGAGCTGGTCAGCTCAGCTGTTTACATGTTGGGGTGTAAATTGATCAGGTGTGACTGAATGGATCAGCTGCATGGCTAAGTGGACCCTTCCTTTCCATTCATTAGAGGATTTGATATGATTGTGGACAAATGCAGACTGTGTCCCAGCTCTGTGCTCCTCAAAGCTGATTGTGCTTGCTGATCACGTGGGGATCTCGTTAAGATGCAGACTCCGATGTAGTTGACTCTGGAGCGGGAGCTGTGATTGTGCATTAGTAACAATCTCCCAGGTGTGGCACATCACACTTTGTGTAGCAAGGACCTTCTGTTTTGTGAAGAATTGGCTTTGAAATAATTCAAAAGTTCTTTGAATGTGACCCACCCTTTTCTTTCCTGATCGTTTTTAATCTCAGCTGCTTTTGCTAGAGATGCACATATCTGGCTAAAAAGGAGAAAATTCAGCCCATCTGTTTTTTGTTTTATTATCCTTCTGCAGTGCTCACATAATAGACTAGCAGCAATAACAACAGTTATAATAATGGATGAGATTTATTAATCACTTATTATGCAGCGAGCAGCGTTGGCTTATACTAGCCTCACAGCAACGCTGTTGGTTACTATTCCCACTTTGCATCTAAGGAACCGGAATTTAGGAGGCTCAGGAACATTTCTGAGAAACACATAGTAAGTGTCAGAGCTGGGATTTGAATATAATTGTTTCAGATTTGAGGAAAATGAGCACTTATAACTGTTCTCTTCTGCCTCAGTTGTCCCATCCCCTATGCAGATGTTTGATTTATTCCATTCTGTATGCTCTCTTACGCACATGCGTGCGCGCGCGCGTGCGCGCACACACACACACACACACACACACACACACACACACACACACAAACACTTAGACAGATGCCTCGGTCCCTCCAGATGCTTGGTGTCAAGGTAGAATAAATATCTGGATAAATAATTCTTCTCTGCCAGATGCCATGTGTCCTCTTCCTCCCTCTGTTTTGATTACAAACTGTGTTTCTCTTGGATGGTGGATGGCTCCCTGCAGACTTTATGAACCTTTCTCACCTTGACTCAACAAGGTTCAGAAACTCATTGGTCACGTGACCCAGAGTTAATTGCCTTGTGGGAAGATTCTCTCCTGCTTGGACATCCCCATGTGCCAAATCACACTTGGAGGTCCTATTTCATCAGGGAGATTTTCTACCAGGGTTGGTGTCATTCAACATTAAATCATCTCTCCTTGGGAATAAAGGTAAGGTTTTCACGTTTAATTTATAGTCCCAAGTAGGAAATAAAAGCACCATGATGGATTTTATTACTTGCCTTGATAATAATTCTTCAGCTTATTACAATTTTAAATTAAAATGATGATGACCACAATAAAAAGACCGCAAAATAATGAGTACTGCTAGTAAAAATATCAGCAAACCCCTTATATTTTGTCATGTATAATTATGGACTTGTTGACAATGCATATTCATATGTGTGGTTTTAATTGTTGATGCTGTTATTATTATTACCACTGTTTTTTAATAAGCCAGAGAAGTTACCTGGGCAGATGTAGATCTGCATCAGCTGCCCAGATGGAAATCTTAGGGAGTGGCAGCATTAAGATCACACTGTTCAATCCCCATATTGGGCTGGATGAAATGCTGTGATCTGGAGTTGAAACACTTATTAGGCAAGCCTGTGTCTGAGTTCCAGTTCTGCCACTTACTGATTGAGAGAGTTGGGTACAACACGGAACCTCTCTAAACTCAATTTCCACATCTCTAAAATGAGGAAACACATAAGATTCTTTGCCTGGATGAAATAAATATAAGAAGTATGAGTAAATTGTGTAGAATACAGAAGCAACAAACAACAGCTGCCAGTGTGACTGGCAGGTGGCTGTAAACCAGGCATTGCCCCTCACCAGTGTATGGGGTGGGGAATCACTGTTCCTCCACTAGACTTGGGTATCCACACACATGCAAGTGTAACTTCAGCATCCCTGCACCATCTACTCTGCATGCTCAGTTCTGAAGACTGTCTTCAGTGTGGGTACCGGAATGAATATCTGTCCTTCCAACCCACAGCCTTTTAAAGGAGATTTTTGAGTTCCACAAAATTGTTGTCAGTTAGCCTTCCAGGATGAGGCTGAGGAGTGAGCATCAATGCACATGTGTGGCCGGGAGCACCTTCAGTGAGCACACAGTTCCTCTGTGACGGATGCTGGTGCACCCCTCCAGCCTCATCCTGGAGGGTTTCATTTAATCTCCACTCTGGCTACATTGCTCTGCTTGCCTTTCCTCTGTGGCCCTGGCCACTTTATGCCCCCATGCAGTTGCTCACAGTGACTCCTGCTTCTCTCTCTGCCTTTTGGAAAATCTCTTTAGCTCTTGACATTCAGATCAAGCGTTTTCTCCTCTGTGAAGTCTTTTTTGGAACCCTCTTTAGAAATGACCCCATTTTTTCATTAGGCACCTTGTATCATGGCCCCTGGAAAAAGTTTTTGCTTTAATTTGCATATCTGACAATCTTCTGGGTTAGGTAATGATCTCCCTAAAAGAGACTCTGTGACTTGTTCATCTCCGTAATCTAGCTCAGAGCTTGGGAGAGAGTGACTTGCCACAATTTGTTGAATAAATTATAATTGATCCCAGCTAATAGCTGTGGATTTGAGAAAGTCGTTTGTGGGAGACAGGAGCCATGGGCTGTCCCGGAAAACCAGCCTAACAGGCTGAGGTTTGGGGTAGAGAGGTGCCTTAAGGGCTATTTAGTGTGTTGACCAGAGAGAGTGTGGAAGCAATCAGTGATGTAGGCCAAGCCAGATGGTGGAGGAGGAAGGAGAAACTGCTTCCCTCTGACATTCCATGTGGGTAGTGGATGGGTGTCATTCATACCACCGTTTTTTCCTTCCAGATTCAAACCCATGATAAATAAATACAATGCCTTGATAACCAGTGGGGATCAAAATATCAAAGTAATGAAGTTACTGTAATTCCAGTAGTACAGGGCGATCTGGTGCTTTTGGAGAATTTGGTATCATTCATTCTTGCTGCCTTTTCCTTCCAAGTTTAAAATGGGAAATATATCTCTGTGGGGATCAGGTCTGCAAAGGAAGTGGACTTACCTGGCCACCTACATAGTAATCAAAGCTTACCCCCCCGTCAGAGTAACTTCTCTCCTCGTTTGCAGACACTTGAGTGAGGCCAGGTGAGAAAGAGGAAGTGTTTCGCTAGTCCTCACTGAGGTTTGAGGGTTTGGGAGTCCCACTGGCCACTATCTGAGGCATAAACAGGAGAACAAAAAAAGGAAGGCTCACTCCTACCTATCAGACTTTTGAATATGACAGGAAGCCTAATTTTGGGCGTCAGAATTTTGGAGACTACAAGACTATAAATAAGTCCCTTTCTTTGTCAAAACTAGCTTGTGAAATAGTTGGGAAATTAGATTACCCATTTTTATCTTGGAGGTCACAGGAAAGTCACAGGCTGGCAAGGTTTTTGTGTTGACTTTTATTTGCTATGAATAAATTGAACTGTGTTGGTACATGTGGGTTTGGAGTGAATATACATCTGATACCACAAAAGACAAACTTTAAGCCATTGCTTCCAGCTTCATGAATTCACTTGATTCAACCCACTGTTTATTGTACAGCTGTTATGTGTCAGGCACTGTATTGAGTGCTGGTGATTTGGTCATAAACAAACATCATCCAGAGGATCTTAATTGAGATCAGTTATGTCTAGTACAAAAATGATAGCTGAGGAGAGTTATTTATTTAAGCAATCACCCCGTTTAAAAACATACACTTTTTAGGTGTCTTCTGAGCACTTATTAGGTGCTCTGTGAGGCAGTGAGTATACAATGGTGAAGAAGATGGACTCAGCCCCTGACTTCGAGAAGCTTTGCTATAGACAGGCAGAGGAACACAGTAAACAAGTAGGCAGACACATGCAAAATAAAAACAAATGATAACTATTACAAAGGAAACGGTGCTTTGAAAAAAAGAATCAGAGAGATTCACTTAAGATTGGAAAGTCTTTGAAGTCCTCCAAGAATATGATTTGAATTTCAGCCAGAAGATCAGAAGGAGACAGGCATGCAGATAGTAGCACAGAGTGCTTTACAGCAGGGGTCCCCAACTCCTCAACTCTCTGGCCACAGAACCACTCACCTCCTCACAGTGGGAGGTGAGCAGTGGGCAAGGGAGCGAAGCTTCGTCTGTATTTTCAGCTGCTACATGTCACTCGCCTTAAAGCCTGAGCTCTGCCTCCTGTCAAATCTGCAGTGGTGTTAGATTCTCATAGGAGCACGAACCCTATTGTGAATCGTGCATAGGAGGGATCTAGGTTGCACGCTCCTTACGAGAATCTAATGCCTGATGATCTGTCACTGTCTCCCATCACCCCCAGATGGGACCATCTTGTTGCAGGAAAACAAGCTCAGGGCTCCCACTGAGTCTACATTATTTTGAGTTGTATAATTATTTCATTATACAACTAATTATATTACAATTATGTTACAATGTGATATGAATAGAAATAAAGTGTACAATAAATATAATGAACTTGAATAATCCTGAAATCATCCCTCTCTACACCCCCCACCCCTGTCCGTGGAAAAATTGTCTTCCACAAAACTGGTCCCTGGTGCCAAAAAGGTTGGGGACTGTTGCTTTAGAAAAGAAAACATTGTTGCCACCATCCCCCCATCACCTATACCTGACATTTCTCCCCATATTATCCCTCCCCTACCCTCCCTCCCATTATCCATCCTGTAGCCCCTCCAGTGGACCCCAGTGTGTGATGCTCCCCTCTTTGTGTCCACGTGTTCTCATTGTTCAACACCCGCCTGTGAGTGAGAACATTCAGTGTTTGATTTTCTGTTCTTGTGTGCAACAATCTTGCATGGTCTGCACATGTACCCCAGAATCTAAAGTACAATCAATCAATCAATCAATAAAAAGAAAAGATATTGTGAACACTGGTCATGGAAGCAGTAAAGGGCTTGGAATAGCCCAGTAGTGAGCCATTGTGCAGAGACTGTGATTAGTCAGGGGCACATCATCTGATAGTGTCTTTGCTGTAAATCTGTGTATTCACTTTCTATTGCTACTGTAACAAATTACCATTGATTTAGTAGCTTAATGCAACACAAAATGTATTGCCTGGCCTGTCTGGAGATCAGAAGTCTTAAATCAGTTTCACTGGGCTGCAATTAAGCATCAGCAGGGCTGATTCCTTCTGGAGGTTTTGAGGGGAGAATCAATTTCCACGCATTTTTGAGCTTCTGGTGGCTTCCCATAGTATTCAGCTTGTGGCCCCCTCCTCCAGCCTCAAAGCCTCAAAGCTTGCTTCTGTCATCACCTTATCTTCTTTTTTGTAGTCAAATCTCCCTCTTTATAAGGAAATTTGGAATTATTTTTAGGCCCCACCCAGGTAATTCAGGATAATCCCCTACCTCATGATTCTTAATTTAGTCACATTTACGAAGTCACTTTTTTCATATAAAGTAGCATTCACAGGTTCTAGGGATTAGGGTGTGGAAGTCCTTAGAAGACCGTTGTTCAGCTTAGCATACTCTAATTCCAGGCATGGCTTCTGCTATGCTTTCAGTGGGCTTTAATTTACTTCTTGTGGACATGGTCTTACCTTAAGGTCTGTGCCATATGCCTTTTCTTTCTGTTCTGAAGTTCCCTAACACTACAGCACAGAATTCAGGTGCAGTTCACAAGAGCGGAGGGAGCTAAGAAACTCTTGGGCACCTTTAACCAAGGAAGGTGGAAGCTGATGGATACATGCTTCTCTGTGTCCATCCTTGCACAGAAAATTCTGAGAGCCATTTGTTGTGCTGAGCAATCCCAGAGGGACCCAGCTCCAGCTGTCCATATCAGTGTTGGCTTGGATAATTGACCCTTCTGTGAATCTTTCTTTTTTCCCTGTTTCACTCTCCCTAGTCTCCCTTGTTTGTTCTGTGGTAATACCTCCAGAATCATCCACCTACACACAGGTTTTAGGTTCCTGCTCTTCTTTTGAGGACGCTGGGAATTTCCTTAGAAGTGGATTCTCCAGGTCACCCGTTGGTGATGTTAAGTGGAGTGTGGATAATACCTAGCATGATGTAATATTGGAATTACTAAAAATTTCAGCTGCATAAATGAGTACTGGTTGAAAGTAAACCACTAAATTATGATTATGTAGTAGCCCTAGTGCATGAATGCTATGGGGCAATGGTGATCATAAGGATTTAGAAGTTGGCTAGATTCTGTGGACTTCTTTGAAAGCTTTTAAAAATTAAAATGGTAGACTCAGATTAGATATCAGCTCGTGTCACAATGTAGAGTCAGAAAGCTTCTATAGCATAATTTAAAGTGACACTCAATTCCTGCAGCAACAGGAAAGACTATGTAGAAAGTCAAGCCCAGGATTTACTTGTAAGGGTGGCAGAGCTGCAAATGAGACTTCATTCATAGCCACAACATGCGTTGTCAATATCAATGTCAATGTCAGTGCCCTGATAAGGAAAGAGCAATATCCTGAGGCCTGAGATAGGGCATTTGAATGGAGTGTCTAAGTGTTATAGGTACCTAGATTTCTTTGAGTCTTCCAGTTTGTCAGAAGCAGCCACTTTCTCTCTGGTAGAGGAAAGAAGCTTGCTTTTGCCTAGAGACCTATGAAAAGACTTGGAGGGAGATGAGTGGGAACACGCTTGCTGTCCTCCCCAAGATCTGTACCATTTCTCCTTGTTATCTTCATACCAATAAATAAAGTCAGGCCTTAGCAGAGTCTAAACAGGGAATACTGTGCCTGCTCTTGGAGGAAACCACTTAGTTACTGTGGAATTGCAGGATCTGGATCATATGCATGTGCTGGAACCAGAGCAAGGCTGGATAGAGGAAAATTTATTAATAAAGAAGCATTATCCTATTATTCAAGATTTAATGTCCTGGCAAAGACACGTTGGAGCCAATCCTAATCTTCTATTGGGATGACTTCCTGAGACTTGGAAAGAATGATAGCTTAATGAGATGGAGATGCCAGAACAATCTTAGCAGAGAAATAAGGGGGGAGTCAAAAGTTTGAAGGGTCGGGAAAAATAGACTGGATTTGTTACATGAGTCCAGAGAGCACACTGTATAATTATGTTCCCTGGGAAGGTGCATAGGTCAGTAAGGAATCTACCACACAGTGCTTAGGGTGGAAGAGAGTCTTTGAAAAGCTCAGTGTTTTTTATGGACCAGGGTTCACATTGGATGACATTGCTTTTGAAATGGACAAGATAGTTTCTAGACTAACTGAAGCCAGGTGTCAGTCATTAGCCAGCAGAGTCAAGAGGACATAATTACAATATCAGTACAGCAAGGCCAGAGGGATGACCAGGGTGCCCTGGATTCTTACAGGTTCTAAAGCAGTGGCTGGTGGACTAAGATGTTTCAGGGAGCAATAGAAATGTGCAGGTAGCCTGTGAAAGCATAACTTGACTTATATAACTGGAAAAATTCAAAAGCTGATGAAGAGAGGGCTGAAGCCAGTCATTGCAATGTAGAAATGGTGGTCTGTCACCCAGTTTCCAGCTCTGAAATAGTTCTCATATCCTGAACTCATTGTTGGAAGGGAAGATAGCATTTCTTCAAGGAAGAAACCAGCAAAACTGCAGCAAGCAAATGTAGTAGCAATTGCCCACAATGTTTTCCCAAGCAAATTGAGGCAAGTTACCAGGGGAAACATGCTGCAGAAACCAGACCTTTCAAATTCCCTACCACTGGTTGACAGAAGAGGAAAAACATGGCTCACCTGTTTAATAGGTGGGACAGCATGAAAGGGCATAAAAGATGAGGGTGTGAATTAAAAATACTGCTGCCATACTGCAGCCCCACTCATGGGTGGTCTAAACGGTGATGGAAGAACCACCCTCCCAGCAGGCAGAGCTGCAGTGGCACACTTGACCTTTGACATTGGGTGGAGAGAGAGGGAGCTGAGATCAGAAGTAGACTCAGACAAATGGCTAGATGGTCAGGGACCCAGATGGAGCAAGATTAGAAGAACACCATATAAAATATAGAAGAAAACCTAGGCAATACTATCCAGGACATAGGCATGGGTCAGGACTTCATGACTAAAACATCAAAAGCAATGGCAACAAAAGCCAAAATAGACAAGTGGGATCTAAGTAAACTTAAGAGCTTCTGCACAGCAAAAGAAAACTATCAAAGATTGAACTGGCAGCCAATAGATTGGAAAAAATTTTTTGCAATCTACCCATTAGATAGGGCTAATATCTAGAATCTACAAAGAACTTAAACAAATTTACAAGAAAAAACAAACACCACCATAAAAAAGTCGGCAAAGGATATGAACAGACACTTTTCAAAAGAAGACATTTATGTAGTCAACAAACATGAAAAAAAAAAAACTCATCACTGCTCATTAGAGAAATGCAAATCAAAACCACATTGGGATACCATCTCACACCAGTTAGAATGGCAATCATTAAAAAATCAGGAGACAACAGATGCTGGAGAGGATGTGGAGAAATAGGAACACTTTTACACTGTTGGTAGGAGTGTAAATTAATTCAACCATGTGGAAGGCAGTGTGGCAATTACTCAAGGATCTAGAAATAGAAATACCATTTGACCCAGCAATCCCATTACTGGATATATACCCAAAGGATTATAAATAATTCTGTTATAAAGAGGCATGCACACGTATGTTTACTGCAGCACTATTCACAATAGCAAAGACATGGAACCAACCCAAATGCCCATCTATGATAGACTGGATAAAGAAAATGTGGCACATATACACCATGGAATACTATGCAGCCATAAAAAAAGACGAGTTCATGTCCTTTGCAGGGACATGGATGAAACTGGAAACCATCATTCTCAGCAAACTGACACAAGAACAAAAAACCAAACACCACATGTTCTTACTCATAAGTGGGTGTTGAACAATGAGAACACATGGACACAGGGAGAGGAACATCATACATTGGGGTCTGTTGGGGAGTAGGGGGTTAGGGGAGGAATATCAGGGGGTAGAGGGATTGGGGAGGGATAGTATTAGGAGAAATACCTAATATAGATGACGGGGTGATAGATGGAGCAAACCACTTCCATGGCACGTGTATACCTATGTAACAAACCTGCACCATCTGCACATGTACTACAGAACTTAAAGTGTAATGAATAATAAGAACAGGCACCAGGACACCTGGGGAAGAGGCTTGAGAAGAAACTCTTGGAAGCATGTACCAAATGTGAGAATCTTTGTGTTTCTTTTTAATGCCTGCTTGAGGGCATCCACAGCGATAACCTCAACAGTGAGTGGACCGGAGACTTTGCTGTGCATACCAGTATCTCTTATCAGCTGCTTCAGTACATTTATCACCAAACAGACCATGTATTTTGTTTATTGTCTGCCCAGGATATAGGCTCTGTATGGTCAGGGATTTATGTCTGTTTTGTTGTTACTGTTGTTCTTATTAACTAGAACAGACCCAGGTACATAGTAGATGCTTAATAAATATTTGTGAAAAAATGAATACAATATGTATGCATCATTTTTTTTACATATTGCATTTTTTTCTTAGATTCCTAGAAGTGTATCTGATAATATATTATTTTAAAGTATACATTTTATTTTAAGAAATTGATGTTAAATAATTGGTACATATTTACTTGGGTATTAAAATTTTTAAGAACTTCTTACATATGGCATGATTGCTTCCGTACTGATTTGTACTTCTACCAGAGTTTCTAAGTCAACAGCACTGATTTATAAATATTTTCCAGTTGGATAGGTGAAAAAATGTCCTCATATTTTATTATTATTTATGAAATGTAACATTAGCAATTTGATTTTCTTCTCTCTGTTAATACTATTTATTCATTTCCAATTAAGGATTCATCCATTTTAATGTGTTTTTCAAAATAAAAATATTAAATTCTTATGTGAGGAATTTATGAGGTATGTTTTGTTCAGTTTTATTACTGTCCTTTATATTTTGCAGGTATTTCTGTTCTATAGATGTTTATGTCTTAAGATAGCATATTCTTCAGTGGTCTAATTTGTGGCTGCTTCCATTGCCTTATGCTAAGAAAGTCTATCTTCTTCTGTAGGGCAATAAATACCTTATGTTTGCACCTACTTTATTTATACATCCAAATCATTAATCTAAACAGGATTTATTTTGCTGTCTGGAGGTGAGAATGTAAATTTGATATACTTTTAAAGAAAAAGCCATTTTTTACCCTATGTCTTGAATAATCTATTCATCACTAATATGGTTTGGCTCTGTGTCCTCACCAAAATTTCATCTTGAATTGTACTCTCATAATTCTCATGTGGAATTTTGAGAGGGAGGGACCCAGTAGGAGATAATTGAATCATGGGGTCAGGTCTTTCCGTGCTGTTCTCATGGTAGTGAATAAGTCTTATGAGATCTGATGGCTTTAGAAGATGGAGTGTCCCTGCACAAGCTCTCTCTTTGCCTGCCGCTGTCCATGTAAGATATGACTTGCTTCTCCTTCCCTTCTGCTATGATTGTGAGGGTTCCACAGCCACGTGGAACTGTAAGTCCAACTAAACCTCTTTCTTTTGTAAATTGCCCAGTCTTGAGTATGTCTTTATCAGCAGCATGAAAACAGACTAATACCATCCCATTTATTTGTTATTCATCCTTTATATTAATTCTTGTGTGCGTTCATGTGTATGGTTCTGATCTATGTGCTATTTCATCGATATTGCTCTAACCCAGAGTCATTAGTTGCTAATTGACTTAACATTGGTTTTACTGAGATAAAATTCATCCTTTTAAAATGTACGATTTAGTTATTTTGCTGTTCAACCATCACCACTAATTTTAGAGCATTTTCATCACCCCAAAAACAAACCCTAACCTATTTGCAGTTAGTGCCTATTTTCTCCTTCCACTAGCTCTTGGTGGAGGCACTAATTTGCTTTCCATCTCTGAGAATTTGCCTATTTGAGACATTTTATATAAATGGGATCATATAATACATTACTTTTTGTGTCAGGCTTCTTTCACTTAACATAATGTTTCAAGGTTTGTCCATGTTGTATCATGTATCTTCCATTGGTTTTTATGGCTGGATAATATTCTATTGGTTGTTCCTTCTTCTTTCCTCTGGAATTAGCACTGCTCATGATTTAAAGCTTTGTCTTACACATCAACTTTCTTTCATTTTAATTTCTTATTTCTTTTTCTGTCTATTCTGAGATGAAAGCTGCAGGTTGTTTTCTTCATTGCTTAATTTTTTGCAGTGTTATTTCTGTTTTACTCTCTTTCATTGCTGATTTTAATAATTCTATTTTTAGTCTCATTACAGTTTTCCTTATGGGAGTCAATTGTCATCTTTTCTAGCACTCTTTTTAATGGCTTCTTGTTTGTCTCTTAAAAAGTGTTTTGCATATTATTGAGAAACTAAGCAAATGTTTATCAGTTCATTTTTTGTTGCATTGAGAATAAATGCCACAAAGCTAAGTATTGTATAATATCATATTTATTACTTCTTACTCTTTGCTAAGTTTGTTGGATGATTCTTCTGCTCCAGGCTGGCTTGGCTTGGTGCTGGTGGTCTAGGATTGCCTCACACAACTGTCTGCCAGTTGACAGGAGTGCTATTCTTGGGGGCCTCAGCTGACACATGTCTTTTATCCTAAGGTAAGCTAGCTCAGACTTCTGCATATGGCAGTCCCAGGGTTCCATAGAGCAGCAAGAGAAGACAAGCACACATACACAAATACTTTTCAAGACTTGGCTTGCATCACCTGTATAAGGAATCAAAAAAGAGCCCACATTGTCAAGATAATCCTATGCAAAAAGAACAAAGCTGGGGGCATTAGGCTACTCAACTTCAAACTATACTACAAGGCTACAGTAACCAAAACAGCATGGTACTAGTACAAAAACAGACACATAGACTAGTGGAACAGAATAGAGATGTCAGAAATAAGACCACACATCTACAACCATCTGATCTTTGACAAACCTGACAAAAACAAGCCATGGGGAAGGGATTCCCTATTTAATAAATGGTGCTGGTAAAACTGTCTAGTCATGTGCAGAACATTGAAACTGGACTCCTTCCTTACACCTTACACAAAAATTAACAAAAAGTGGATTAAAGACTTAAACATAAAACCCAAAACTACAAAACCCCTAGAAGAACACCTAGGCAATACCATTCAGGACATAGACACGGGCAAAGATTTCATGATGAAAATATCAAAAGCAATTGCAACAAAAGCAAAGGTTGACAAGTGGGACCTAGTTAGACTAAAGAGCTTCTCCACAGCAAAATAAACTATCATCAGAGTGAACAGACATTCTACAGAATGGGAAAATTTTGAAATCTATCTGACAAAGGTCTAACATCCAAAGTCTACAAGGAATTTAAAAAGTTTTCAAGAAAAAACAACCCCATTAAAAAATGGGCAAAGGACATGAACAGACACGTCTCAAAAGGAGACATTCATGTGGCCAACAAACATATGAAAAAAAGATCAACATCATTGATCATTAGAGAAATGTAAATCAAAACTACAGTGAGATATCATCTCATGACAGTCAGAATAGTGAATATTAAAAAGCCTAGAAACAACAGATGCTGGCAAGGCTGTGGAGAAATAGGAATGCTTTTACACTGTTGGCAGGAATATAAATTAGTTAACCCATTAGGGAAGACAGTGTGGCTATTCCTCAAAGACCTAAAACCAGAAATACCATCTGACCCAGCAGTCCCATTACTGGATATATAGGAATATAAATCATTCTACTATAAAGATACATGCACTTGTAGGTTCATTGCAGCACTATTCACAATAGCAAAGACAGGGAATCAACCCAAATGCCCATCAGTGGTAGATTGGATAAAGAAAATGTGGTATATATGCACAATGGAGTACTGTGCAGCAATAAAAAGGAACAAGAACGTGTCCTTTGCAGAGACATAAATGGAACTGGAAGCCATTATTCTCAGCAAGCTAATACAGGAACAGAAAACCAAACACCTCATGTTTTCACTTGTAAGTGGGAGCTGATCGATGATAACACATGGACACAGGGAGGGGAGTGATACACACTGGGGCCTGTTGGGGGTTGGGGGAAGGGAGAGCATCAGGATAAATAGCTAATGTATGCAGGGATTAATACCTAGGTGATGGGTTGATAGGTGCAGCAAAACACCATAGCACATGTTTACCTATGTAACAAACCTGCATGTCCTGCACATGTATCCTGAGACTTAAAATTTAGTTTAAAATGTTTTGGGTAAATTATCTAGCATTTTAGTCATTTCCTTTATAGAAACCATTTTAGTTAACTTTCCCACTGCTAAGATATTTTGTGGAGACTAAATCAGGTACTTGTGTGAATATGCTGTTTATATGGAAGGCGCCACAAAATTTTTGCTCTGTTCTTTGTTTAATAAAGACAATTTTGCTAGTTTCCTAGTTAAAGCTCTCCTAATATAATTAAACAGTACACCAAATGCAGCAATAGTTACTTAGTTATTCGGTAAATATTTATCAAATGCCTGCAGTCTACCAGGCACCATATCTAGCATCTTCTTGCTTAAAGAATCTTGGGGATATGATGTAACAAAAAACAGTTGTTCTCAATGTTATACTGTGTGTAGAATCAGGAGAGTTGCTTGGTAAAAGGCAGATTCTCAAACTACTCCATGAGATTCTGATTCAGTAAGCCTGGGTGATGCCGATGATAAGTTTATTACAAATACTCTGGTTGACTCTGATGTAGGTGGGCCATATCAGATCATGCTGTGATAAATGCTGGGCTGGAGAAAAGAAAATCAGATGGCTGAATTCTAATCTAGGAATTAGATTACTGTCACTTGTCACTTACTGATTATATAACTTGTTTTATAATAGACATCTGGCACCTAATATCTGTTCAAGAAATATTTTTTGAGTAAATGAGCTTACCTATGTTTCCTTATCTTCAGTATCAAGGTTTAGAAGAAAAACATGCCATGAATGTGGTGTCTATTAAATGAAGTGGGTTACATCTCACCTTGATATATATTTGTGGCTCAAATGATGTAACTCTTGGCTGGGTGCAGTGGCTCACACCTGTAATCTCAGCACTTTGGAAGGCCGAGGTGGGCAGATCACTTGAGGCCAGGAGTTCAAGACCAGTCCAGTCAACATGATGAAACCCTCTCTATACAAAAATTAGCCAGGTGTTGTGGCACATGACTGTAGTCCTAGCTACTTGGGAGGCTGAAGCGGGAGAATCACTTGAACCTAGGTCTGCAGCAACAGAACAACACTCTGTCTCAAAAAAAAGAAAAAAAAAGTAACTCTTTCTCTACTTGCAGCAAGTTACTTTCACAGCATGTTTTGTTCAGAGCAATAAATAATAGATGATTTTTGGAACAAACCAGTGTCAAAAAAGCTGTGCTTAGACTTTTGCCTTTCCAGATGATCAAAGATGACCTTTGTTACCCAGACATATCAATAATGTATATTGTAACAAAGTGATGCAAAGTGAGATGTCACAATTGAGCTGCAGAAACCACCATCCAAAGATAACATAAGTTTAGTGTGATGATGATTCTTGGTAGAGTTAGGTATTAAAAGTACAGTCTCGCCCCCATTATAGTTTGTATTTATTACTTTTAGGCCATGGTTTTATTTCTCTGCAAAATGTCATATATTCAACAAAATGGAATTTGTAGAGTAACTGATTAGGCAATAAAGCTACCTCCACTGTTAATGGCAACATGCATTCTGGAAATATGAGCAAAGTCCTATTGGCTATAGTTTAAGATTAAGATACAATTTCTACAAATGGCAATTGAAAAATATACAAAAGTGTTAGTAAGGTTTATTACCTTGAGCTTCTCAGCATGAGGATATTCTAAAAATGTGAAGTATAAATATTTGAAAATGTTATGACACAAAAAGCCTCTGGCAGAGTCCCTCTGGTATTGCAGAAAGTGGATACACACACACACACGCACACACACACACGTATATATCTATGTGTATATATATTCATGCATTTTCATTCTTCCTTTATTCATGGATACAGACATTTCTGTTTAGTTATAATCATCTGACATTAGATTTGGAAGGGAATTTATAGATGATCTAACACAGTGATAACAGACATCAGGCATCATGCCTCCATTCCCTAATCTGTGCTCATGGCAGACATTATTAATCAAACTCACATTTCTTTCCAGGGCAAATGTCTAATCATGGATTCCTTCAACACAGGACTCCTGGAAGGCATTATAGTGTGATTAAGTTTGACATGCAATGAAAGTTTGGCCATGCCTTATTTAGATTATAAAAGGTCACATAAATATTAGTGGCAGAATGAGATTTCAATTCTAGGTTTAGATCTTCCCACTGTGGGCAGCTTTCCTAGGCACATGGACACTGGGAGAACATGGGCCAGTGAAGAGAACCTGAGGGAGGAGAATCTTTCTTCTACGTTCCTAGCTTTGTCTTTCAATCTATTCTGTAGTGTGACTTCAGACAAATCACTTCATATTTCTGGGCCTATAACATTTCATGCCTATGAAATTAAGGATAATTATCTATTTCCTAGGGCTTTTATGAGCATCAAAGGAGGTAATGGATATGAATGTGTCTTTCACATTTGAATATAAGTAAATTTATGCTGTCATAATAAGATGCATCTTCCTAGATTTTCGAGGCAGCCATTTCTTTTCTAGATATCTGAGGAATTACCCTTTTAAGTACCAAGTATTTTGCTTTGAATATTTTAGATGAAAGTCTTCCTATAATGGGTTGCAGTTTACTGATCTTTTAGGCAGAATATAATAAACCTAATTTGATCTTCTGGATGATTCACTGGCATTAAGAAAATTAACCTTTATAAGATGATTCCCAGGAATGCACTTTGGCATGGAGGAATGTTGGTCTTCCTACTGACTGGGTCTGAATGGCTGTGGCTTTTGCCAGTTCCTGTGTTTCTGCTTAATAAATTTATTCAGCCTCCTCTTATATTATTAACTGGCATTTCTTTCTTTTTTCCAATCAGATGTCTTCTGGGAGCATCTCTCTCTCTCCTGAATTGCTTTTTCTACCTTGTTGTGGGTCAATTAAAGAGACAATTAACTTTTTGTTGAAAATTAAATCATGGTCATAATAACGACATTGATGTGTTTGTGGTACTTACCATATGTTAGGTGCTTTTGAAGGGTATTTTTTCCTCCTTATCCTCACAGCAACCCTACGAGGCAGGTCAAAATCTTGAAGTGATCCTCAACTCCCCTCTTCATCTTACACACATATAATCGTTCCTGTTGGTTCTCCTCTCAGAATATATCTGGAATCCAATTTCTTCCTACCATGCTCATAAGCACCACATTGTTCAAGCCACCATCAGTTCTCACCTGGCTACCTACCTGGGCCTCCCTGCTTCTGGGCTTCCCTATTCAGTCTGTTACAAATACAGCAGCCAGAGTGATTAGATGAGACATTAATCGCTCATCTTACTCCCCTGCTCCAGTGCCTGTGAATGTCCTTCCCCTCTTACCCAGAGCACAGGTCAAAGTACTTAACATGGCCTCTTGAGTCCAGATGTCCTACTCTTGCTTCCTCTTTCACCCCTACTCCTCTGGTTTAATCAACATCATCCATATCTGCCTCTTTCTTGTACTTGAAACTTACTAATCTCATTTAGGCCTCAGGGCCTTGGCACGTGCTGTGACTCCTGCTTAGAACACTGTTCCCCCAGGATTCCAATGGCCCACTCACTTCCTGCTATGCTTTAAATGTTTGTGTCCCACACAAATTCATATGTTAAAATCTTAACCCCCAAGACGATGGTACTAGAAGGGGTCCCACAAGGTGGAGGCCTCATGAATGAGATTAGTACCCTTATAAAAGAGGCCCATTAGAAACTCTCTGCCCCTTCTTCATGTGAGGACACAGTAAGAAGGCACCATCTATGAACCAGGAAGCAGCCCTCACCAGACACCACATCTTCCAGTGCCTTGATCTTGGATCTAGCCTCCAAAACTGTCAGCAATAAATTTGTTATTCATAAAGCACATAGTCTAAGCTATTTTGTTATAGCTGCCAGAATAGACTAAGACACTGTCCTTTTCAGATCTCTGCTCAAAAGCCTGCCTTGGCTATCCATACTCCCTATCCACCTTCCTTGCAGTGTTTCTCTCAATGCTTCCACCATCTAACACACAATATATTACTGATCTATTTTGTTTATTGCCTCTCTTCCTCTATTTGAACATTGTCTGTTTTGTTCACTGCTGAATCTCTGAGGACTAGAACAGTGCTTGGCACTTATCTGAAGCTTCAGATGAATGAATGAATGCATGTGCCACTGTTATGAATACATAGAGCAGGAGAGTGTGGCTTTGGCAGTAAACTGAAGAGGCAGAGCTGGAATTTGAAGCTGACACCTGTAGGCTCTAGGATATGTTTGAATTTTTTCCAGAGGGACAATACATGGGCTGTGGGTTGGGGTTCCTTTCTGGGGTCAAATGAATGGGCCACAGGAATGGACCATTAGTTCTGTATTTTCTGTGCAAAGCCAGATTTTTTTAGTTCTGTATTTTCTGTGCAAAGTCAGATTTCTTTTTCCCCTTTTGACTTTTAGAATTTCAGGTAAGTGAGATGGCTAGATGCAGTCATTTGTTCTCCCATCAATTTATCCACCCAGTTGTTTCTCAGCAAATAGCCACTGGTGCTTCTTGTGTGCCAGGTGTACGGGGGGTTGCTGCTCTCCCCTTGCTCATGGCCTTATCACATAGTGTGACATGTTCTCAGCTAGAGTGAACTCAGGGTCCTATGAGGGTTTGTAGATGTGTCTGGTCCATCCCAGGGGAGCCTGTGGAGGATCTGAGAGTGGGAAGCCTTGGTCAGTTCCTGAAAATTTCAGCAAAGCAGGATCCTGAGGGTTGCTTGAGGTCAACAGTGAAACACAACAGAAGACCTGGCATTTCAATCTCTATGATTCCCCACATAGAGATTGGATGCCAGGTGGATGAGTAAGGCTGGATGGTAGTCAGGGGCTGCAGTGAGGGATGTGGCAGGAAGTGAGGCTGGGCTGGGTCAGAATGTGCCTTGGGTATCATGATTATTATTGGTGAATAACGGCAAAAATAATATATATATATATATATATATATATATATATATATATATGTCTTTGTTTTATAAAGCATTATTTTTTCTTTATAGAGACCTTCAATATAGGAGGTACAGAGTCAACTCCAAAATCACAGTCTCCAGGAAGGCTTCCTTTAGGCTAAGGGATGTTCCCCTCCACTGGGCTCCCACAACACCTTCTGCTCAAAATTACTAGTGAATTTGCCTATCTCTTCCAGTGCTGAGTCTCTGAGGCCTGATGCAGAGTCTTAGACATCTCTTTAGCCCCAAAACAGTGTCTCAGTGACCCAGACATTTTTGGAAAGAAACGTTCTGAGTGCATTTCGTATACATTTTGACTTGACAATGCTGCTGTACTCCTTTTCAGGAACCAAGCAAAACAAGGTGCACTGATGTGACCAATCAGACCAAGGGTATTTGTGTGGTATTCATGCCAGATTACTTTAGTAAAAGACATGTTGTGACTTCTACCGGGGGAATGCATGCTGCCTAGATAGCTTTTCCTCAGCTGCTTCCTGGTGAAAACTGGAATGCCAGAAGCTTGTCCCAGGCCCTCCTTTGGGACCTGTGAGGCTGTGTCTTTTCTGAAGTCAGGCCTGTGAATGGCTGCTGATTGGTATCCTCAGGAGCTCAGGGCACTCAAGCACCTTTCCCTGCTGATTAGAGGAGTGAAAGTAGCTTATAGACAGCACTCTCCTTCCTACCTCCCCTGAAAAGACACTGTCTTCAGAGGTGGCATCTAAGTGGGAGGAGGTATACAAGGCACAGGAGAGGTCCTCTGGGTGTCCCCTTATATGCATGGGCCTTTTGTGTTCCACAGGAGAGGTCCCTGTAATTGACATGCAGACTTAGATATCATGCTGCCTCAGAAAGTGCTTGTGTGTTGAGTTCCAGGGAAAGGCACTTGCCACTTTGCCACTCATGAAATAGCAAACCACTTGGGGCAACTCAATCGTTAGTTCATCCATGGGTTGATTGATTTATTCAGCAAGTCCTTGTTCAATACTAAGGGCTGTCCTAGCCAGCACTGTGGCTGTACAATTTATAGGGAATACTGTTCATGTTTCAAGGAGCTTCATTCGTTCATCCATTTATTCACATAGTGGTGAAGGGCATGGTTTTAGGAGCCAGACTGCCTGGATTTGAATCTCAGCTTCATCCCATATTAGTAGAATAATTTGGCAAGTCATTTAACATCTGTGTGTTTTACCATAAAATGGTGATCATAATAATATCTAGTTCACATGGTTCTTATGAGGTATGCCTGCCACATGGCAAGTGTTGTATCATGGAAAATACTCAATGAAATCTACCAAGTGTCACTTCAGTACTAAACACAGGCAACACAGTGGGGAATCATAGAGATTTAAGCCCCATTTTTATGAAGCATCTAGTCTAGTGAGGGAGACAGTCATTACTCAAAGGAGCACAGATCACATCTACATATATGTGATTATGTATGCAATAAGGACCGTGACAAAACAGTACAGGGTGCCATACAAGCAAAAGAACAACCTTCCCTGGTTGGTTGAAATGTTGTCAGTGTATCTTAAGAGATTAGAAGAGTACATGGCATTAGTAGGCACTTAGGAAATACCCCTTGAATGAATACAAATTCCTTGGAGCTGAGGTTCAAGGATGAACAGGAATTAAGTAGATACAGAGAGAAAGAAGGGAAGAATCCCAAGAAAAAGAAGCAGCATGTGCGAAGGCTCTGGGTGGGAGGGAATGTGACACCTTCCAGGAATGAAAAGGGCACTGTGATTACAACACAGGCAAGACAGGCAAAGTGGGATGAGATGGGGCTGGAGAGGGTTACTGGGATGAGAGCTGTGAAAGCCGTGATTAAGCCCTGATGTTTATTCTGAGAGCAATGGAAACCACTGAAAGCTTTTAAGTAGAGGAGTAACAGAATCAGGTTTGTATTTTTAAAACATCACCCTTGGTGCAGTGGGAGAGTGGATGGGAGCCGAGTCCATGGGGATGGGACCATTTATAGGCATAGTAATTGGCTTTCTCTAGAAGAAAATGCAAAAACAATCCCCCCAATGTCTTGCTGGCACCCACAGCAAAGCTTTATTTCTTGCTCACACTGTATAGCATTGGCCCTGTTCTAAGTCTCCTCTTCATTCTGTGACCCAGTGTGAAGGGGCAGAATTTTGGGGGGATATTCTGTTCTCACAGCAAAGGACAAAGGGCTCTGGCTGACCCCCGGAGGGTTCAAGTACCTCTGCAACATTCTTGTGGTGATAGCAAGTATGTCAATATAAGCATGAGTCTGGAGTGAGGAGGATGCATCTCTGCTGGAGACAGGATTATGAAACTCACTGGCATTTAGAATGCAATCAGCATATTGTCTGATGGAAGGAGGCAGAAAGCCACAAACCATTGAGACAGTAGGAAAATTGGCTTTAAAAGTAGGGACCCAAACCAGTGGAAGCGCAGAGGAGATACGGTGACTAGCTAGGAGGGAGGGAGCGAAGGATGGGATGAGGGAGGGCTTCCAGCAAGTGGTGGCTGCTGGTCAGCAATGAAGCGTGTTCCAGATCATAAAAGCCGGGGTAGACTGGGGAGGCGAGGAGAGGATATCTGACATCTTCAGTTGCGTGTAAAAAGAAAGGATGGAATAGTTTCCTCTGTTAAAGATCTGAAATGAGCTAGGCGAGAAACACACAAAGCATGAAACATATGATTAAATTGTTTGTTTGTTTGTTTATTTATTTATTGAGACAGAGTCTCGCTGTGTTGCCAGGCTGGAGTGCAGTGGCACAACCTCAACTCACTGCAACCTCCACATCCTGGTTTCAAGAGAGTCTCCTGCCTTAGCCTCCGAAGTAGCTGGGACTACAGATACGTGCCACCAGGCCAAGCTAATTTTTGTATTTTTAGTAGAGATGGGATTTCATCATGTTTGCCAGGATGTTCTTGATCTCTTGACCTTGTGATCTACCCACCTCGGCCTCCCAAAGTGCTGGGATTACAGGCATGAGCCACCGCACCCAGCCAAGATTAAATTTTTAAATAGGAAAGCCCTGATCACACCTGTTGCCATGAGTGCACATAAGACAGTCCAGCAAGCCTGTAATGCCAGCACCTTGGGAGGCCAAGGTGGGCGGATCATGAGGTCAAGAAGTCGAGATCATCCTGGCCAACATGGTGAAACCCCATCTCGACTAAAAATACAAAAATTAGCTGGGCATGGTGGCATGTGCCTGCAGTCCCAGCTACTTGGGAGGCTGAGGCAGGAGAATTGCTTGAACCTGGGAGACGAAGGTTGCGGTGAGCCGAGATTGTGCCACTGCACTCCAGCCTGGCACCTGGTGACAGAGTGAGACTCTGTCTCAAAAAACAAACAAACAAGAGTCCTGGAGGGCATGTTAATGACCCCAACATGCACAGATGGTTCGTTCTGTCTTGGAAGCTTTGGTGTTAAGGAGTTGGTGATCACAACAATGGGTGTGTGCACTGAATGTGCACTGTGTGTGCCAGGCCCCTTCCAAGGCTTTATGTGTGCTATCTAATTCTCAAACAATCTCAGGGGGTCACCATTGTTATCATTCTCATTTTACATAAGAGAAGACTGAGATAGTGACAGGCTAAATTGGCAGCTTGCTTATGCCAGAGGGAGCCACTGAATCCAAGAGGCTGGCTACAGACTTAGTGTTCTTAACCGCAGTTACTGAGTTGTTCATTTGTTTGTTTAATTGGCTTATCTCAGGCTGCCTGTTACAGTGGAAAGAGCTCAGATTCTGGTGTCTGAGGTTGAATCATGGCTCTGTAGTCTTTTTTTTTTTTTTAAAGAAAGAAAAAGAGAAAAGGAGAAAGAAAGAGCAAAATAAAGAAAAAAAAAGAATGAGAGAGAAAGAAAGAGGAAGAGAAAGAGGGAGAGTGAATGGGATTCTTGTTTTATTGCCCAGGCTAGAATGCAGTCTAAAAATGGGCATTAAAAACCTATTTTATGCCAATACTTGTGCTTAACAATGGAGACAGGAAGGAATAGGGGATGAAAATAACAAATAAGCAGCCAACCAATATTTTATTTAAACCTGTGAAATGCTATGCAATTGCTGAGGAGTGATTTACTTCCAATTATGTGGTCACTTTTAAAA